>SNQJ01S0028198.1:17827-61151 GCA_010110895.2 Picea sitchensis | reverse complement strand
TGTGCGTATTCATATTAATAATAATGCCTGCATGCTTTAGGAATGCGCACACGTTCTTAAATTGCACGCGTGTTATTTTTATTTCAATTTGTTTTAGGAACGCACACGTGTTTTTATACACATGTTTCTTAGGAACGTGTGTGCATTCTTGAGAATGTTCACATGTGCCTACATGGTTTTCTAATTGGAGGTTTTGGGTTTGTCGAACCTGTCACATTAGGAACTCATGTGCATTCCTAGAAACATGAATGTGTTCCTGCGAGTGCGCATTCCTATTCACCCCATTGTCATTTTATGGTCCACCAACTTCAAGCACTCACCCATATAGGATCCCATGGCATCCAAAACCCCTCATCCATTTGCTTGAATTAGCCAACAACCCTAATTCCTTAACTGGAACTAGAAAACTATCGACAAAAATCATGTTTCAAATAACCATCTAAGCAATTGGCGAANTGTATATATATAACACATAACCAAAAAATATAATGTACATACCCAAGTGCGTCTTTCTTTTATTATATTTGAAATGATCTAGAGTGTCAAAAATAAATTCTTCATTTTTCTTTGTTGTATCATTATTAGGTTATGTTGGTTCGATTATTCTTATTTTTTTCATTGGAGGAATGAGAAAATTGAATCTACAATGAAATTTTTTCTCTTTCCTACAAGCTATTGTGTGATGATGATGTTGATTTTTTAATATCATTTTCAAGTATTATTGAATCATATGACAAACGTCTATCTACAAATTTCTTGATTTCAACATTTGTATTTCTTCCATAGACTGATGCATTTTTTATCCTTAGAAATCCATGGTCATGTTGAATTCCTTTGTTTTGAAACTTTGTTACAAATAAATAGTCTTTAAACTCACCATACTATTTGTGATCATGGGAAATCAGTTTTCATATAGAATTCATTATATTTATTTATTATCAGACACAAGTTACAAGATCATTTATTATCAACGATTCAAGTTCATTCTCTTCTATTTCATTTTCAATAGGTGATCATATGTTTTTTTCTCTTATATGTTTTAGTGCATTGATTAATTCTTTCCAACAATATTTTGAGATGCTAAAAGATACAAAGATTGTTGACGGTCCTAGTTGTTGTATCATTGTATAAAGATTCCTGCGTAAACCTAGAAATTAATTTGGTGATGTACGGATTTTTCTTAGATCCATGTAACCAATGTCTAATTTTAGAATGTGATCCAAATTTGGTTTTGACTCAACGTATTTCAATAATAGTTTTCTTCCCTTCAATTGTACTCTTCTTATTATGATCCAAATATAATTGAGCAATTGTCTAAGAATAATTTGAACTTCCTTGTAAGACAAATCTGTGATGTGGTATGCAAACACATGGTATTTGTGTAATAACACATGGTCTTTGTGTAATATTTCCTATTGAGAATTTTTTTGATACATAAATTTGTTTGTAATGTCATTCGGTCATTTTTCTCCATGGAAAAGTGTAGGAAAGCTCACTTCCTTTAAAATGTTATCTTGAAAAATTCCTAATGGCATGTAGCCTTTAGCAAGAGCAATGTTTCTTTGATTATTTTGAGGATCCTATATACTATGAAAATCTATGAATCCATTGAGTAGTGTATTTTTTATTGGTTCTCCAGTGTTTTCATTGGCATCATTGTCCATTTCATTATCAATGTCAGTTGCATATGCATCTTTCTTTTGTTTAAAAATCTGCTTCCAAACATAGTTTATAACAACTTTCTCTAATATATAGAGCATGATTTTGCATAGTCACTGTAATGCTTTCATGACCATGTGTACACAAGTTTGACGAAAAGAATAAGCATTTTTTTATTATCATAGAATTCTCTTTATCACCACTACAACTTTATCAGTTTATTTTGTGTCACGAGGAAGAGGATGTTGAATTCGAGATGTGGTTGTAGTAACATTTATTATACCTCCAGTTAATCCCATTTGTTTCCCTCTAAATTTTTGACCAAGTTCTCCAATTTGCAAAAGTGGTAATCTCAATGATATTAGTATTTCCTCTCATTCATTTAATGCCTATTTGTTTACTTCAGTGAGTCTCTTATAGGCATGCAAATTTGGGAATGTCACCACGCCACAAAGATTTTGAACAAGGTTTTCAATTATATTGATTTTATACATTGTAATATCTATAAATTTTCGATTTCTTTTTTTCTAATTACATTGTCAATATTTGTATATCCATTTGTTTTTTTTGTATCACATATTTTATAATGAAAGCGTGTCTACAAACCAAGCAATTGTAGATAGGAATGTCAACATATTTTTCAAATGCTTGCTCAACTAGTGTCAAAACTATGTTTTCTTGTTCTCCCTTGCTTGCATGACAAGCACCAATTCTTTCTATTTTTAATTTTTCTTCTTTTTTCCGAATTATTGAAATTCTTGACTAATAAAATTTTAACTTTTTTTTTTCAATTCTAGTTATTTCTAGATTAGATGTCATTGTCTCTTATTGTGGAAAAATATTTCCCCTATTTAATTTCTTTAGAGATTGAAGAGATATACTTTTCTTCTCTATATCTTTTATTAGAAGACAATATTCGGTCCATGTTAATATTTTATGTCTTATTTGTTGCAATGGTTCAAACTACAAATGCCCCATGTTTGTTCCTAACTAAACAACATTGAATATTTTTTGTATTTTTTTGTTTGTATGAAATATAGTTAGTAAACTAGTTATCTCAATAGACCATATGTTTATCTCTATGTCCCAAATATAGGGCATCTAGTCATAAAAAAAAGACTACTTTCTATGTTCCCTTTTTCATATGGCAATGCCAAATGCACAATATATGCTTACCAATATGCTATTGTTGACACATCATTTAGAATATCAATTTTGATATATTTATCTATGCATCTAATTGCACAGGTATCATTATGCATCATTTCATTTATAAACTTTTGTGCAACTATGTGTCACAAGAAAGGAACAACATCTTCATGTTGTGTTAAATAAAAAATAGTCTCAAAAGATATTTTACCATAAGCGCTATTGAATCCATGTACACGTTGAAATCCATTTGATAACATCTTTTTCTCTATCTATGACAATTGTTTTTCTATGTTTTTGCATCTCATAACCTCTTAATTGTTTCAACTATTGCTCCTACGAATATCTCTTTTGCACAACAATGGTTCAAAATTTCCAGTAAGAGGGTTCTCATCATGAAACAATATGGCATATGCCTTACTATTTAAAGTTAAATTGAAATGGAAGTACAACTTCATTTGTGTCTTTGACCAAATTTGTATTGGCATATTGAGCCATTTTGACAACCAATGTACACAAAAATTGTCTCCATGAAGGCCTCTTTCTTCTGGTCACAAAATAATCAAAGATAACCTTAACATTTGTTGCAAATAAATATCTTGATCATTGAAATTATGCATGAAAATCAATGAATTTGCATTCAATTCATGTTGATAAGATGATAGTGCTTCAATGTCATTTTTTTGTAAGAAAGATTTGGAATGTTGTAATATTGTACCTTCTCTCAACTCTAAACATGTGTATCTATTATGTAATAGCACTTGAAGAGCATCAACCAAACTATCTCCAGGAGTATATGCAAAGTTGTCCAAACACAATAAGTTGTATTTTCCTAAAACACGATTAATTGTAGGTTTGTGATCTAGATAATTCTTGTTTTATTTACACATTTCTATTATTAATTTTTTTGTTTTCTACTTCGATTTTCAATTGGATTTTTTTTTATCCTAGTTACTTTTGACTTGCAGGAAAAAAATAAAATAGACCAAGTACAAAATATAATGTTATTTATGTTGATTATAGAAATAAACACTACTCAGTGCTAATATTTACATGTTGAACAAATGTGCATACCTTGCATTCAATGTCTATTATTACAAACTGCAGTGTTGTCAATAAAATAGTTCAATTATAGAAAATGTTTTTCCTTGCAAATCAAGAAAGAAACTTATTACAATAAGAAAGTATCTCAATCTTTTTTGTTTTTAGAATGTAAAAGGTATATAAAAACTATCTATAGATTTTCAAAAACTCAATTAAAGAAAGATGAAAACAACAAGATGTAAACTCAAGGAAAAAATCATAAGATCGTAAGAAAATCAAATCTACATTGATAGCAATGAAATATTGCACAAAAGAACAATTTGCAACTAATGCAATAGGCAAATATCTAGTTTCATCTACAAATATGCAAGTCTATTTCCATTCACAATTTTTTTTGTTCACATGGTGTAATTTTGAATGAACTTCTAGAGAAAAACCAACAACTTCAATACAAATGACACTTGAATCCATGACCAAAAACCAATAAATCTTGAAAATTTGGGCAAGAACTAATAGCGCTATAAGAATTACCATTTGACCTCTAGACAATAACCATTTAAATAAAATAAAGTTTGAATTAATGACTGGATTTAGTTATTAATATTACGATGTTATTTGTGTAAAACTAAGTTGAATATAAATGATCAATTAAACATTGTTCATAGATCAATAAGCCTTAAACATCATTCCTAACTAAAAAGAAAAGAAAGAAACAAAAACATGAACTACATTTAATTTAATTGTATGGTCCATAAATAAGTATAACTTAAGGATCAACCATGTTAAATCTAACAAAATGAGGTTTACAATAACATGAGGATCAACCATATTAAATCTAACAAAATGAGGTTTACAATCTGTAAACAAGCACCATAATATATTTCGAGCATATTAAAAGAACTATATCAAACTCCACCACCAAACTCTTTCCCGGATTATTAATAAAAATAGTCTTGATTTTAATGGGCTCTCAACATTCTAAACCAAACTCCACCACCAAAATCTTTCCCCCTTATGGATTATTAATAATGAGTTATTAATTTATTACATTGTTTTATTAATTCTTATTATCATTAAGTAGATTCATAATTTATTGTCATCTAATTATAATTAAAGATGTCGAATTCGAGAAAATGCCACGCGGCCTTCCAAATTTAGCTAATTTGTCCTATGGAAAAAATTTGTTCGGGAACTACGAGCATGGGATTCAAATCCCGGACCTAATCTGGCTATTGGCCCCTATGGATTATGGGATTATTAATAATAATACTCTTATACCCCCTATGGATTATTAATGGGCTCTCAACATTCTAAACCAAACTCCACCGCCAAACTCTTTCCCCTTATGGATTATTGGATTATTAATAATGAGTTATTAATTTATTACCTTCTTTTATTAATTCTTATTACCATTAAGTAGATTCATAATTTATTGTCATCCAATTATAATTAAAGATGTTGAATTCGAGAGAGTGCCACGTGGCCTTCCAAATTTAGCTCTATGGAAAAAATTTGTTTGGGAACTACCAGCATGGGATTCAAACCGCGGACCTAATATGGCTATTGGTGAGACTTGTTTAACCATATGGCCGAAAATCTATTTGAATTAGATACATCAAAGGATATCCAGAGAAAGCACTTGCGATCCTATGACGTCCTCGGTGACAACGACTTCAACCAAGTGCCCAAACCAACCGGTATACATTGCCACTTGTTAATTGGGGTTGACCATATATAATATATGGTTAATATATTTTGTTATATCCCATAAAATCCGACCTAACAAACATCTTTGACCATCCATACGACTCGTTTTGGATTGCAATTAGTATATGTTGGATAGAACATATATTATATGGTGGTCATAACATTTTATTTGAGGATATGGTTATTATAATATGCCATATATATATTATATGGTTGTTAACCATATATTTGATCATCCAAATTTTATATGGTTGTTATCCATATATTTGATCACCAGAAAATTTGGATGAGATACGATTTGAACCATCAACCCTTTGATATATAAATAAAGACATTTTTTACATTTGAGAATAAGTTTTTGATTGGTAAAGAAATTGTTGTAATTTATTTATATGGAGAAGTACACTCCATTTCTACATAAGCTTGGGACATGGTTCATTTGGTAAATAATTTACATTGTATTTTAATTTTTGTAAAGGTATTTCTTGCATATGTTAGATTTATAATGAAGAAAAATGCAGAAACATAATGGAAATAACTGAAGCAATCAGGAAACCGTGATGAACAGAGATAAATAGAATATTGGTAGAAAAGGCATACTCTATAATCATTAATGAGCGAGAAAATAATCATGTACATAGACGTACATATATAATACAAATATACAACAATTTTCATGTAACTGTATAACAGTTAGGTAAACTAACGAACTATGATTATAGTTTTCAACATCCCCCCTTAATCATAAGTTCGTTCTTGTTTGAAAAACTGCCACTACTTGACAACTAGTGTCAAGAAAATATTCAGAGGGCTTAAGATCCTCTCTGAACTTTGACAAAATAGCAGAAGTTGATGTCTTCTACTAAANTTCAACATCCCCCCTTAATCATAAGTTCGTTCTTGTTTGAAAAACTGCCACTACTTGACAACTAGTGTCAAGAAAATATTCAGAGGGCTTAAGATCCTCTCTGAACTTTGACAAAATAGCAGAAGTTGATGTCTTCTACTAAAATGGTGGTTTAAGGGTGACCAAAAACTCATTTGGTGGTTTTAGGATGACCACAAACCAATCTGGTGGTTTCGGGATAACCACAAACCGAATGTCTAGTAGAAGATGATGTCTTCTACTAAATCACATGGTTTTAAGTTGACCATAAACTAACAAGAGCTCAAGGCTCAAAAATATGAAAATGTAACAAGCAAAACTTCATGTCTTCTTCTTAATTAAGCTAACCACAAATTATCAAGAACAATATGTTCAGGAACAAGACTGCATATGAAGAACTAGGTTGAATACTTGATCATATGTTCACAGGATCTAAATCAAACTTGGAACCTGACTGAAAACTTAAGATTTCCCCCCTATCAGGGACAAGTGGTTCAAATTCCCTTGACCATCATTTGCAAGCATGGCCAAGAAGAGATCCAACACCTATATAAGCTACTGGAACAATGTGTATTCTTTCACAATCTATACATGGATGAAGATCGAAACACTGATCTATCATCTGATCATTATCAACTTCAATGACCTCATTGATTTGATCATTATCAACTTCATTGACTTCATTGATTTTATTGTGAGAAGATTGCATGCTTGTTTCCTATTTGAAGGTGCAAATATTTTTATTTTTTTGGGGCCGGAAGGAAAAGACGAGAACAATTGAACCACACCACTGACAACGAATGCAAGCATGTAGTTCAGGCAACAGACAACTATGACTCCACACATTGACACTAGAGAAACTAGGCGAAACATGTGTAGAACAACCAGGAGAAACGACTACCCACCCGATGCAAACAAGGCCATGCCTACAAACTAAGGGACAACATTCCCCCTTCTGACACCACAGTCCTGGATGACCAATGACTAGAATCTCGAGGCGTTCAAACCAAATTTCGGAAGGCACTCACCCATGCACCAAAAGCAAACTTACAACGCTCAACAACACTCACACGGAAGGCACTGAATCCGGCCAAGTTATCATTCGCCGCTATCCAATAGAGCACGCCATGATCCCCTCATTAGGAATCATGTCGTCCCTAGGCAATAGACGCGTCGATAACCTTGGCACAACATAACCTAACGGAACCAAGGACTTAGGAAAACCAAAGCACTANGAGGCAAAACAACTGACAAGAAGACTACGCCCACACCCCAAGCAACCAGTCGACATGACGTAAGATAACCTTTGAATTCAATGTGTGAAGGACTGGAGGGTTCTTGTTTCCTACAAGGCAACTTGAGGTGTAACGACAAGATCAACCACCCTTTCCATCTCGACATAAGGTGCGAGGCGTATAACTTCCAAATAACTAAAGGCTATTAAAGGTTTTAGTTGATACGTCTACTAAACTCTCATCCATTAAGCTTGCGCAAGAAAAGACTAGTACACCAATAAATCATGATGTCTGATCCATCCTATTATCGGTTAAGAAAGATGTCTAAGTGCGAAGGAGTGAACCTTTATCAAGTTACTATTGTCATCAAGTTATCATAAAAGTGGACAAAAAAAAAATCATTCAACCAAATAAAAACTTGTGAGCAAAATAAACTAATCAATAAGAATAGGTGAACTACTTAACATTTCTTAAAGGTGATCTAGGCTGTGTATAAAAACGACATTGAAGTCCAATTACCCAGCCTCTCTTTCAACTAGTTTAATGTTGAAAAGTTATTGTCTATGTTTAAAATGTTACACTCTACAATTTAACCAAACTATTATACATGTGTCTATAATTTAACAAGTTAACATTATTGACATGGTTGTATAAATTATTAATCAATACTTTATATAGAAGTTATAATTGTTTTCCAAATAAGTTCTCTCAGAAAAATATGTTGGACAACTAATGGCATTCATAAAAACAGAAGAGGTGGCTCACTAAACACTTAATAAACTCATTGTTAAAAATCACGATTTCTGTTCATGCCACGAATTGCTACCCAAAAAAATCAATGCTACCTCTTACCATTTTGCTACCGAAGGTTATACCTATTCTCAACACACAGTTGTAGATATAATCCAGCTATGTGATTCAACATGCATCTCATTAAAGGAAAAGGCGGACTTAAAACCAATGGAGGACATAACTAAATTCGAGCCAACTATACATGAAAAATCACAGTTAAAAGTGTGTAACGACAGTCAATTAATTGAGGCGTTGATTGATAGAAAAACAAGATCTAGTTGCAGTTAAAATACTCGATGTCCATCAAGTCTTTTCTATCCTTTAAATATAGAACTGGGACTATACATTACTGCAATAATTAAACCATCTTGACTTGCTACCGTAATATTAGCCACCATAATTTACAATACATTAATCGTTGAATTTGTTTAATTCACTGGTATCCTGGTATGCCAGGGTACTAATGCTAAGCAAAATCACAGCTAGAGAGAATGCAGAGAATCATCGCCTAGACACCAAAATGATGACGCCCAGGCAGAAACAGGAGAATGCCCAGGCATGAATTTGTTGGGTTAACACAGTCGTGGTCAATAACAGGGTACAATCGCAAGCACCTGAAGACTCAATATCAGTGAATGGATGGGTAAAAACGCAAACACACAATCCTTAGAGTAGAGTCTTTACTATAAGAACGAATTAGTTATACCATTTCACAGTCTTCCTATAAGAGGCTATGTAAACTCACAGTTATTAAGAAAATTGGTGGATGGGATTTCAAATGGTCTTATAAGTCACCATCACATCGTAAATGGCTTTCCCATTTCACAGTCCAATACAGGTAAAAGAAGCTTGCATTCAAGGCAAGGTTTTTGTTGTAAATCCAGACATGACTTTACTATCTTTCCATTGAAGAATAAAAATTCAATCCAGACAAATTAAAAGAGCCAACCTTCAAGATAGAAACATAGTAAAAGGGTGTAAATCACAATCAAATAAATATAAATTAGTAGTCTAAAACAAGGGTAAGTTCGCAGGGTAACATTCACCAATAAAAAGTAATCAATTGCAGGGAAGGACGCAGGCCAGAGGTTTAAAAATGTAAGGTAAATTCACATTCAATTAAATTAAATTGCAAAGTTAAAATTTTAGGAGACGCAGAGTAAAAACGCAGAATCACTCAACACCAGAAGGCGCAATGACCATCGATCAATCAAGAACAACCAACAGTGGTATATGATTGGGTATAAACATTCTTCACTCATCATCCTTGCACATAAAGGAAGGGTATTAGGATCTATAGAACTATTAACACTGAAGTGACGACCGTCGATCTAGCTCCTGGCCGACTGCCCAAGTGAGCACTAATGAGCTAGAGACGAGGGCGAAGTAAGGAGCGCAACTCAATCACACCACCAATAAAACCATAGGACGACCACGACATGCATGGATTGAAATCCAAGGAAATCAATCAACAACGAGCTTAAGGCTAAGGGAAAAATTATGTTATCAGTTAAAAATGCTAAGTCGTCATTCCTTACCCAATTAAAAATAAAGAATTGAAAGCGTGAGGTATAATAAGAATCTACCATGCAGTATCAAGTAAGTGTACCGTAGCCCAAGTCATCCATGTTGAGTCATTGTCCCGCGCACTCCATGCAACTCTCACTTGCTGATCGACAAGACTTCACCGGTACCTCCNTCGAAGTCCTTTACTTTCCCAAATTCCTATTTAATTTATTTTTTTAAAAATTCATTCATAAAATCCTCCACGTACATGTGTCACCCATCCCCTTCATTGCACCATAAATTAATTTCATTAATTAATTAATTACTCCTATTTCCCTCACCCACCTAAAATCACTCCTAGAATCGCTCCTAGGTGTCCCCATATTCCCTTAGAAATTTTAATGACTTTCCCCCTTACTAATTTACTAGTTGAGTTTAATTTAGAAAGTTCTTAAATGCTAGATACCTTACTAAGTTAGACTTTCTTCCCTTTTCCTTGGGTTTCCCCTTTCTTTTTATGTTTCCCACTTTTTCCTAGTTTCCTAATTCTTTTAAATTTCTCTCTTTCCCTTTTCATTTAAAACTCAAATTGGCAGGTGTAGAAAATTAACTTTTTCCCTTTTTCCTTTTTAATTAATAAATTTTGATTACCATAAGTGACAAAACAATTATTACCCCTTTTTCCCCTTTTTATTTTTTATCCCTCAAAATATTTTGATAAATTAAATGAATTACTTACCCCCTTCTCGTCACATGATTAACGATAATTATCATTATTATTTATTTATTTTTATTTTTATTTTTATATAAATAGATAAAAATTCTTTTATCACAAGTATCACTTGGTCCTGGACTTTATTTTCCTAGGTTGGGTGACATTTTATTAGGGGAAATGTTTTAAATATTTCTTATCACGTTATTCATCCTAAGACCATACAGGTTTATCCATTTATTAATTAACAACACGACGTTCTCTTTAGGACGCACTAGGTGCTCCAAGGGTGCCACTTGCGTCAACATGTTTCCCTTGCATGACGTGCCCTTTAGGATGCACAACGTGCTCCAAGGGTGTCACTCGCCTATTTCCATTTTTCTTGTGCAACGGGCCCTTCAAGACACACGACGTGCTCCAAGGGTGCAACCCGCCTCTTGAATGACCCGGTAGACATAAAAAACCCCTATATTCAATACTTCGTCAAGTGATCTTGTGGGAGACTAAGGGACTCTAAGGAATAAGGCCCTTGCCTTATTGCGTGCCCCTTAGAATTATCGCGAGCGACTGTCGCATTCGACCCTTTTGACATCGTGGGTCTTCTCGAACTAGGTAATCGTTAACCTACAGTTCCAGCCACGGCATGAGTGCTAGTAGGTTGTGGCAGGGCTTCTGTCCACACCTCTCCCTCAATGTCTCTGGTAGTCGTGCATGACCCCTCTACTCCATATGTGAGTCTAGTCAACAAGATATCATCAGCCTACATCATCAACAAATCATTTCAGAAATATATCCATAATCATATCATCTAATCAGATGCACAAATGTCATATATACAACAATCAAACCCCAATAGTCCACTCCCTAACTCAATTCAGAGTCCAAGCGGTTCCATCGATGCCTCTGCATCCTTGAGGTCCAAAATCCTACACACTCAGGAAAACCGAGTCAATAACACTTGTGTATCTCAATGCAACAAAATAACATGTCATCGATTCATAACGCATCATAATCATAATCAACGACCAAAGGTATAATAATCCAGATCACTTGCAAGAAAGTATCCTCTTAAATAAGTTCACTGAGTGTGCGCAAGAGAGAGATGTTACATAGACCCCCTCTTGGTATAAACTTCGTATCGAAGTTTCACACTATAAGGGTCAAAATAATGTGTATAACAGTATCATAAGTCTATCTATCCAACAAAAATGGAAACTGTTGGCACATATCATATGCGTCCTCCGAGGTCGTCGAGTTCGGACTATAGTTGTCCCACTGGGCCATGACCTCATCTACTGTTCAACGTCGTAGTTGTCCAATTCCATGATCTAGGATGCAGATTGGCACAGCCGTGAGTGCCCCCTCGTCCGATACCTGGAAGGAACTCATGTCAATAGCATGTGTAGGATCACTAATATAATGTCTCAAAACAGATACGTGAAAAACATCGTGCATACACCTCAAAGAATTAGGCAAGGCTATTCAATAGGCCATGGGCCCCTTCCTCTCCACAATATCGAAAGGTCGCATGAACCTAGGAGAGAGTTTATCTCCCTTTCCAAACTTGATCGAACTCCTATGCAGTTTTACATGTAAGAAGACTCGATCACCAACTTCGTAACTATGGTCAACACAGTGTGCATCGACATAACTCTTCTATCGATCCTACACTTATTTAATCCTTTGTCTTATTTTTTTCATTTTCTCTTCCATTTCTTGGATCGCTTCTAGTCCCATAAGGACCCTATCCTCAAGCCGATCCCAACTCAAAGGCGTCTGACACAGTCGGCCATAAAAAAACTTGAAGGGTTCCATCTTAATGGTGCTTTGGTAACTGTTGTTATAAGCGAATTTCACCAGTGGAAAGAATTCTTCCCAACGCTTTTGTTGGTCCATCACGTACATGCACAACATGTCCTCCAAGTTCTGGTTCACTCGTTCAGTTTTCCTATCAGTCTCCGGGTGATACATAGTACTAAAGTTAAGTTGTGTTCCCAAGGCATATTGGAAACTAGTCCAAAATCATCCACTAAACATCGATCCTCGATCATATATAATCCTCTTAGGCATGCCATGCAGCCTCAGAATCTCACTGAAGAAAACTATGGCTATGACAAGTGTCTGATACATAGTATGCACAGGAATAAAATGATCACCCTTTGTCAGAGTGTCAACTACCACGAAAATCGAGTTGTGTATCCTTGCCTTCATTGGTAATACAACATTAAAATCCATCAAAATAACCTCCCATTTCGATTCTAGAATAGTGTGTGGCTGTAGTAATCATGTTGGATGTCTATGTTTGTCCTTTACCTGTTGACATTCTAGACATCTTGCCACATAGTTCACTATGTCTACCTTCAATCCTTTCCAGAAGAATAAGGGTTAAGGTCCGCCCTCATCTTTGTGACTCCCGGGTGAGCCATGTATACTTCTCTATGAGCCTCTTTTACGATCAATCTCCTCAACTCGTTGTTCGGTGGTACGTAAATACGACTTTTAAACCTCAATAATCCATCGTCGTCAAACGTAAATCCTGCAAATCTTTGTACCATCACTGCATTTTTTTCGATAAAATCCTCTACCTCTTCATACCAGTCATTGTCACGCTGTAATGTTAAAATATTTTCATGTAGATTCATCTAAAGAGGAAACACTGAAAAGATGAGTGGTCTTCGACTCAATGCATCTGCTACTCGGTTCACTATTCCTTTTGTGTAAGAAATCTCGAAATCGTACTCGCTAAAAAGTTCCGACCAATGTCGTTGTCACACGTTCAGGTCGCCTTGCGTAAAGATGTGATGTAGTCCACACTACTTCGTCTTTAGTTCAAATTTTTGCCCAAAAAGGTAGTGTCTCCAAACCTTCAAGGCATATACAAAGACTAACAACTCTGAATCATGCATCACATAGTTTTCCTCATGCCTTCTCAGCTTCCTAGAGATGTAAGCGATCACTCGGTCGTCTTGCATCAAGACTCCACCCAAGCCTTCCTTGGATGCGTCAGTGCATACCAAGAAGTCCGTGTCTATGTCAGGTACCTTTAGTATCAGTTTCATTGTCAACATCTCCTTGAGCCTTCGAAATGCTTCCACGCATTTCTCGGTCCAAACAAACTTCTTGTTCTTCTTCTACAATTCTGTGATCAGATTTTCTATCTTTGAAAATCCCTCGATGAACCGTCAATAGTATCCTTCTAAACCCATGAAGCTACGCACTTCTGAGACATTCATCGATGGAGGCCATTCCATAATAGCCTCGACCCTTGCTGGATCCACGACAATACCTTTGCTGGAGATGACATGCCCTAAGTAGTGAATCCTCGATTGGTAAAACAAGCATTTGGACAACTTCCCAAATATTTTGGGCTCTCGCAGACACTGTGGTACCAAGCACAAGTGCTCGTCATGCTCCTCTATCATCCGAGAGTAAATCAAAATATCATCAATGAATACTTGGACAAACTTTTCCAAGTACTCATGGAACACCCCGTTCATCAAACTCATAAATACCCCTGGGGAATTTGTCAGTCCAAACGGTAAAATAGTAAACTCATAATGTCCAAACCTTGTCATAAAGGAGATCTTAGGGACGTCATCCTCCTTGATATGTAACTGGTGATACCCTGATCGCAAATCGATCCTTGAGAACACCATCGTCCCCTTCATCTGATCGAACAGATCATCAATCCTCGGCAACAAATATTGATTCTTGATTGTTTCCTTGTTCAATTGACGGTAGTCAATGCAAAGCCTCCATGAACCATCCTTCTTCATATGAAAATAAAAAGTGCACCCCATGGTGACACACTTGGATGTATTAGTCCCAGGTCCAGCAACACCTTTGGTTGCATTCTCAACTCTTGTAACTCTGTGGTTGGCATCCTATAATGCGTTCTTTCTATCAGTTCGGTCCCCAGTTTTAGGTCTGTGGTAAACTCCAATTCCCTTTCTGGAGGCATCCCAGGTAACTCCTCCTAGAAGACGTTTGTAACTCTCTCACCACCGAATGGTGTTCTAGACCTTTCGATACTCCCTTCTCGTTCAATGCAAGGATCACATAAAGGTTACATCCCTTGTGCATGCTCTTCTGTGACTACAAGGAAGAGAAAAACCTCAAGGAAACTCCCTAGTTCTGACCTACAATCACGCATCTCTATTCCTCATCATCGACCAAGATCAACCTTTTTGTCTTACAGTTGAATATCGCCTCATGCGATTCCAACCAGGCCATACTGATCACGACATCATAAGATCCAAATATCGTGACGGACAGATTGACCTTGGTGACAAAATCTCTCAAGTTAAGGGTACAACCTATAACCTTTCCTCCAACATTATGTTTGGCTTCCGAATCCATCTCCACAAGTCTTAACTCATCAGGTTTGACTGCCTTTACCTTAATCCATTTTAGCGCTGCACCAAAAATGAAACTCTCGATTGCACTAGGATCTATCAAATACTAAGGGTATGGTCAGCGACGGTACCTGACGTCTTGAGCACAATTGACTGGTGCTCTACTTGGCGGTTATTCACCACTGCAAGAGTTCGATGGGCCTTGCCCAAAACTCCCACGGTAGTGGGTTTGACTGATCCAGATGCATCAACCCTTTCCTCTGGGCAATAATGTTGGCACTGTGGCACCCCATAATCCAACCCACTTTCTTCGATCTAGTATTCTTGGTACCTGAAGTAGAAGCTGAATTCTAACAATAAGGCCAAACTCAAACTCCTTGACCTTAAGTTTCTAGGCAATTTGATGTGGAGCATATCGAAATATATCCAAAACGAGCCTCTCACTCGGGCACCATGTGACTGCCTTGTCGCAAGGTGTCGAAATCGTTGAGCTGATGCTCAACAAAATCCTCAGAAAGATACCTCTCCTAGAACCATCCCTTGAAAGTTCCCATGACATGTTGTCGACAACCATGTTCAAAAGTGGTAGGAGCATCTTCCACCATAGAAGATCAATTCCCTTCAGTCGAAAGACCACCATGCAGACCTTCATGCTGGAGGTCATAATCGCGAAGCGTGAATCACAACTCCTTTTTCTACAACTGTGCCTCAACGAAAAAGCCATCCGCGACACCCGTGGGCTCGAGAACTCAACTCTCTCGAGTTCTTGGTGGATTCTAACAGTACTAGCTAGGGCGCGTTGTGGACCCTCAGGGGTACAGGTGCCCCGACCTCATCTCAGTACCAATGGTGAATCAAGGCCCTTGACATTACCTGGGAGGGCCTTTTCAGAGCATCATCATCCCTTACTACAAGCGAATCTGGCCCAAAGACTTGTTCTTCCCCTTAGGGGTTCAACTCCGAGGGTGCAGGAACTCCTGGAGGCATCGCACGCCCTTCCATGGCACCACGTTGCAAACCTCTGAGGTGTCCTATAAATGCGATCACCACAAGGATACATTAAGGTTTTTAATTAACACAACGGTTGATTCTCACGGGTTTATTGCAGTGGAAATCCTGATGATCCACAGTCGTAGGTTTGAACCCGCTCTGATACCATATGTAACAACCCTCGTCGTTACGACTACAAGCAAAGTAAAAGGTGCAATTTTTTATTTTTTTTTGGCCAGGAAGGCAAAGACGACAACAATTGAACCACACCAATGACGAAAAACGCAAGAACACAGTTTAGGAAACAAAAAACTATGAATTTACGCACTGGCACTAGATAAACTGGGTGAAACATGTGTATAACAACCAACAGAAACGACTACCCACCCGACGCAAATAAGACCACGCCTACAAACTAAGGGACAACATTCCCCCTCCTGACACCATGACCCTAGACGACCAATGACTAGAACCTTGAGGTGCATGAACCAAACGCATGAAGGCGCTCACCCATGCACCAAAAGAAAAATTACAACGCTCAACAACACTCACACAGAAGGCACCGACTCCGGCCGAGTTATCATTTGCCACTATCCAATACGACACGCCATGTTCCCCTCATCAGGAATCATGTCATCCCCAGGATATAGACGCGTCGATAACCTTGGTGCAACATAGCCTAACATAACCAAGGACTCGGGAAAACTAGTGCACTAGGAGGCGAAACAACTAACAAGAAGATTACACCCACACCCCAAGCAACTAATCTACATGATGCAAGATAACCCTCGAATTCAATGCGCGAAGGACCGAAGGGTTATTGTTTCTTACAAGGAAACCTGAGGTGTAACGACAAGACCAACCACCCCTTCCAACTCGACATAAGGTGCGAGGTGCATAGCTACAAAATAACTAAAGGATATTAAAGGTTTTAGTTGATACATCTACTAAACTCTCATCCATTAAGCTTGCGCAAGAAAAGACTAGTACACCAATAAATCATGATGTCTGACACATCCTGTTATCGATTAAGAAATATGTCTAAGGGCGAAGGAGTGAACCTTTATCAAGTTACTATTGTCATCAAGTTATCATAAAAGTGGACTAAAAAAAAAGCATTCAACCAAATCAAAAACTTGTTAGCAAAATACACTGATCAATAAGAATAGGTGAACTACTTGACATTTTTTAAAGGTGATCTAGGCTGCTTATAAAAATGACATTGAAATCTAATTACCCGGCCTATCTTTCAACCAGTTTAATGTTGAAAAGTTACCATCGATGTTTAAAATGTTACACTCTACAATTTAAGCAGACTATTATACACGTGTCTATAATTTAACAAGTTAACATAATTGACATGGATGCATAAATTACTAATCAATACTTTATATACAAGTTATAATTGATGTCCAAATAATTTCTCTCAGAAAAATATGTTGGACAACTAATGGCATTCATAAAAACATAAGAGGTGGCTGACTAAACACTTAATAAAATCGTTGTTAAAAATCACGATTTTTGTTCATGCCACAAATTGCTACCCAAAAAAATCAATGCTACCTCTTACCAATTCTCTACCCAAGGTTATACCTATTCTCAACATGCAGATCTAGATATAATCCAGCTATGTGATTCAATAGGCATCTCATTAAAGGAAAAGGTGGACTTAAAACCAATGGTGGACATAACTAAATTCGAGCCAACTGTACATGAAAAATCATAGTTAAAAGTGTGTAACGACAGTCAATTAATTGAGGCACTGTCTGATAGAAAAATGTGATCTGGTTGCAGTTAAAATAATCATTGTCCATCAAGTCTTTGTTGTCCTTTAAATATAGAACCGAGACTATACATTACTGCAATAATTAAACCATCATGACTTGCTACCGTAATATTAGCCACCTGACTTTACAATACATTAATCGTTGAACTTGTCTAATTCACTGGTATCCTGGTATGGCAGGGTACTAATATCTAACGAAATCACAACAAGAGAGAATGCAGAGAATCATTGCTCAGACACCAAAAGGATAATGCCCAGGCATAAACAGGAAAATGCCCAAGCATGAAGTCTCTGGGTTAACATAATCATGGCCAATAACAGGGTGCAATCACAGGCACCTGAAGACTCAATCTTAGTCAATGGATGGGTAAAAACACAAACAAACAGTCCTTAGAGAAGAGTCTTTACTATAAGAATGAATTGGTTATACCATTTCATAGTCAACCTGTTAGAGGTTATGTAAACTCACAATTATTAAGAAAATTGGTGGCGGGGATTTCAGATGGCCTTATAACTCGCTATCACATCGTAAATGGATTTCCCATTTCACAGTCCAATATAGGTAAAAGAAGCATGCGTTCAAGGAAAGGTTTTTGCTGTAAATCCAGACATGACTTTACTGTCTTTCCATTGAAGAATAAAAACGCAGTCCAGACAAAGTAAAAGAGCCAATCTTCAAGATAAAAACGCAGTAAAAGGGTGTAAATCACAATCAAATAAAGATAAATTAGTAGTCTAAAACAAAGGTAAGTTCGCAGGGAAACACTCACCAGTAAAAAATAATAAATTGCAAGGAAGGACACAAGCCAGAGGTGTAAAAACCTAAGGTAAATTCTCATTCAATTATATTAAATTCCAGAGTTAAAATTTTAGGAGACGCAGAGTAAAAACGCAGAATTAGTCAACACTAGAAGGCACAATGACCATCGATCAACCAAGAACAATCAACAGGGGCAGATGACTAGGAAGAAACATCCTTCACTCATCATCCTCGAACAGAAAGGAAGGGCATTAGGATCTTTAGGTCTATTAACACCGAAGTGACCACCATCGATCCAGCTCCTGGCCAATTGCCCAGGTGATGACTGATGAGCTAGGGACAAGGGAAAAGTAAGGAGTGCAACCCAATCACAAAACCAATAAAACCATAGGACGATCACGACATGCATGGATCGAACGCCAAGGAAAGCAATCAAAAATGAGCTTAAGGCTAAGGGAAATATTAATTTATCAGTTAAAAATGCTAAGTCGACATTCCTTACCCAATTAAAAATACATAATTGAAAGTGTGAGGTATAATAAGAATCTACCATGCAGTATCAAGTAAGTGTACCGTAGCCCAAGTCATCTGCGCTATGTCATTGTCCTGCACACTCTGTGCAACTCCCTCTTGTTGACCGATGAGACTTCACCAGTATCTCCCATCCAACGCTAGGGGTATTCTTCTCCCCCCTTATCCCCCTGAGCCAAAAAGGGGCCACACACACTAAACCAGAGATCAACTAGCTCCCAAGTCTCCTCGCAAGGCTGAGCTACCACTCCTCACCGAGCTGGGTATCCCAACTCCCACAAGCTAAGTCAGTCAAGTCTAAAATTATGTAGTGTAACATTACACATAACCAAGGAGATCCATCATCCTTCTCCTCCCTCCATTATATATAGTTTTGAATTCCTTTACTTTCCCAAATTCCCATTTACTTTATTTTTCAACAATTTAATTCATAAAATCCTTCCCGTACATGTGTCATCCATCCCCTTCATTGCACCATAAATTAATTTCATTAATTAATTGATTACTCCTATTTCCCTCACCCACCTAAAAGCACTCTTAGAGTCGCTCCTAAGTGTCCCCATATTCCCTTACAAGTTTTAATGACTTTCCCCCTTACTAATTTACTAGTTGAGTTTAATTTAGAAAGTTCTTAAATACTAGATACCTTACTAGGTTAGACTTTCTGCCCTTTTCCTTGGGTTTCCCCTTTCTTTTTATGTTTACCACTTTTTCGAAGTTTCCTAATTCTTTTAAATTTCTCTCTTTCCCTTTTCATTTAAAAATCAAATTGGCAGGTGTAGAAAATTAACTTTTTCCCTTTTTCCCTTTTTCCTTTTTAATTAATAATTTTTTATTACCATAAGTGACAAAACAATTATTTCCCCTTTTTATCGTTTTTAAATTTTATCCCCCAAAATATTTTTATAAATTAAATGAATTACTTACCCCCTTCTTGTCACATGATTAACGATGATTATCATTATTATTTATTTATTTTTATTTTTATTTTTTATTTTTATATAAATAGACAAAAATTGTTTTATCACAAGTATCACTTAGACATAGACTTTATTTTCCTAGGCTAGGCGACATTTTATTAGGGGAAATGTTTTAAATCTTTCTTATCATGTTATTCGTCCTAAGGCCATCTAGGTTTATCCATTTATTAATTAACAATGTGACGTGCCCTTTAGAAAGCACTAGGTGCTCCAAGGGTGCCACTTGCCTCAACCTGTTTCCCTTGCACGACATGTCCTTCAGGATGCACTACGTTCTCCAAGGGTGCCACTCGCCTCTTTCCATTTTTTTGCGCGATGTGCCCTTCAGGACACACTACGTGCTCCAAGGTGACACTCACCTCTTGACTCACTTGTTAGACATAAAAAACCCTTGGAGTCAATACTCCACCAAGTGATCTTGTGGGAGACTAAGGGCCTCTAAGGAATAAGGCCCCTACCTTATTGTGCGTCCCTTAGAATCATCGTGAGCGACTGTCAAAGTCGGCCCTCACGACATCATGGGTCTTATTGAACTAGGTAATTGTTAACCTACAATTCCAACCATAGCGGGAGTGTTAGTAGGTTATGGCAGGGATGTTGTCCACACCTCTCCCTCAACATCTTTGGTAGTTGTGCATGACCCCTCTACTCCATATGTGAGTCTGGTTGACTAGCTATTACCAGCCTTCATCATCAACGAATCATGTCAAAAATATATCCATAATCATATCAGCTAATCAGATGCACAAATGTCATATATACAACAATCAAACCCCAATAGTCCACTCCCTTACTTGATCCAGAGTCCAAGGGGTTCCAAAATCGTGCAAACTCAGGAAAACCGAGTCAATAGCACCTGTCTATGTCAATGGAGAAAAATAACATGTCATCAATTCATAACGTCTCATAATCATAATCAAAAACCAAAAGTATAACAATCTGGATCACTTGTAAGCAAGTGTCATCTTAAATAAGTTTGCTCAGTGAGTGCAAGAGCGAGATGTTACAATATCCTCCCCCCTTAATCGAAGATTCAATGTCTCTGATACACCATCAAGCTACATAGTGGTTCATGCCACAACTTGACACAACATCCTCTCTATGGACAAGAGGAATACAACTTCCTAACTCAACAAGACTTACTAAATAGATGGGTAATACAACAACTTATGGAAAGGCTTACAACTTGGACCAAAAACTCTAGGGTGTCGGGTACAACCAATCATGCACCTAATTACAATCATATCATGAATAGACACACAATCATATTCTGAACAAACACAAGTCCAGAATGCAGGACAGAGACAAGTCCTGAATGATTTGAAAATCAAAGATAGACTTTGAAACTTGAAGTTTGACATTTCTCACTAATTTCCCCCTTGTCACCCTTTGAAAGTGGAAAAAGGTAATCAAACTATCTTTCGGCGGAGTTTGAAGACTCGATCTTCAACTCAGAAGACTACATCAACTGGGCCCCGATTATACCCTATATCATCCAATCCTAAAAAACATTCATCTCCGTCAACTGTAGAAATATATCCAATCAAGTATGGTTGTACTTGTGTATAAATCCGTCGATAATAATGCTCCAATAAATTGGCTTCCAAACGCCAACACCATTTCCATAATCATTCAAAATGAATATGTTTCTGCTTGCACTTTTGACACATTATTGAGAGATGATTTGTATTCCCACAAAATATGCATGGGTGAAGATCAAAACAGTTTGACTTATTATGGCCAAATTGGTGACAGTGTTTGCACTATATGGGTTATTTATCTGACCGATTATCATGATCTGGAATAGTTGTAGAAACATCATTATCAAGAATATCTTGTACCTGTTCCTTTCCAATATCCTTCTTCTTATCATCATTCAAAAAACCTCCACTCACAAAGCAAATAGGTTTTCTATAATTAGGAATATGAAAAAGGTTGTCAACATCATTTTCATATCCTAGTCCATATCAATTTTGTTTAAAGCATAATTCTTCCCATGGTCGAACAATTCTAATTTATTTTCCACATTTATCCGTAACTTTTTTTTACATCGGGACTTTATCCAACTCATCTGTATGGGTTCTTTATCTAATCGATTATCATGATCTGGAATAGTTGTAGCAACATCATCATGAACAATATCATGTACCTGTTCCTTACCAATATCCTCAAGATCTGTCTTCTTATCATCATTCAAAAAACCTCCACTCACAAAGAAAATAGGTTTGATGTAATTAGGAATATGAAAAAGGTTGTCAGCATCATTTTCATATCCTAGTCCATATCGATTTTGTTTAAAGCATAATTCTTCCCATGGTCGAGCAATTCTAATTTATTTGCCACATTTATCCATAGCTTTTTCTGACATAGGGACTTTATCCAACACATCTTCATGTTTATGAGTGTCATCACTAGTTAACTGAGCGTCTTCATTATTTTCATCCTTGATGTCATTTTGTTTGTTGAAATCACATTGTTGGTGTCGAAGAAAACTTAACTCATTAGACAACAACTTGTTTTGAAGTTTGAACATATCAAATTTCTTGTGTGTTACTTGTAAACAAGTAATAATTGTACTAAGAGTGTACTTGTTTATTGCAATTGTAGATTCTATAGTTGAGTTAATTAATGTGTGCAATATTGTAAATATTTCTTCAATTCTTTCCATTATGAAGAATATGGAAGAGAGATGACCAATTACTTAGACGCACACAAAGATCCTAAGAAAGACCCCCTTATTCAATTTCGTGTAGGTATACAACTTAAACAGTGACACCAAATACAATTTTGCAAGCACAATTTGTTGAACCTCATTTTTTACAACTACCTTATAACTCCATCCTTATAACTCCATTACAAAAATCACACTAACGAATGCTCTTAATAATAGATCTTATAACTCCTCTATGAAAAGAAACCCTTATAACTTCATGTACATTTAATTATAATGGAGAGAACTCCATATAAATTTTCAATCTTATAATTCCTTCAAAAAAGTATATTATATAACCTTTTGTTTTTTAATAAAAAAGTATGTTTATGATCTTGTGATAAAAGTGAGATTAAAAATATTAAAAAAATGCATCCCTTTTACTCCAATATGCAATAGATTAAAGCCACTCTTTTATGAAGGTCAAGAGGGTTTCACAAGAATTCTAAACTACAACCATCATTTGATGCAGGCCTACACTGTTGGCTTTTCCTTTCAATTGGCCTTTGTTATCAATTGACTCCATTAGCCTAGTTTCACTATAAAACAATGCAATACACAAGCATAGATAGAGATATTGGTGCCTTTTCGTTACAATAACATCATGTGTGTGCTTAGATGGTTTGGTCTCCTTAAAAACTCAAGGAATAGGAGTGTGAGAGGCGAATGGAATTTGTTCCTAACGTGTCCGCAATACAAACATATAATGAAGTGGAGAAAGAAACACAATTCATAATGACTCGCTTCCTTCACACAAATATGATTCTTTGGGTGTCTAGGTATAGACCCAACATGTCCTCCTTCTACATGGATTGAAGCATCTTCATGCACCAGGCCATATAATCGGATCCGTTGGAGGGCGCTTTTTTTTAATGAAGTCTGAGATCGGAAATGGAGAGCTTCGTGATGGATTATCGCATGACGTTCTTCGATGGTGAGCATGAGTACAACACGGGTTATGTCAGCGCGCATTCTTTGTTAACTTACATGTTGTTTCAAACCCTAGTCAGTCAGAAGGAGGGGATTCTCCCCAATCAACAATCCACTGTATTCGTCTGTCGACAAACGTTGAAGATGATGGAGAAACGCCAGAAATTGCCCATCAATGAGAATACCAATTTCAACATAATCTTGAACCAGCACAATCCAAATCAATTCTTTGCTTCATGCTTATCGAATCACCAACCTTTCCCTCTCTTCAACATTTCTTTATGGCCTGAACTCCTTCAATTACTTGAACTCTCTCACATGCACATAGGTATCATAAATCTCTGATACTACTGTTAGATACATAATGAAGAAAAATGTAGAAACATAATGGAAATAACTGAAGCAATCAGGAAACCATGATGAACATAGATAAATAGAATATTGGCAGAAAATGAATACTCTATAATCATCAATGAGAGAGAAAATAATCATGTACATAGATGTACATATATAATACAAATATACCATAATTGTCATGTAATTGTATAACAGTTAGGTCAACTAACGAACTATGATTAGAGTTTTTAACAACATAAAAAATATATATGAGAGAAGTGGGTTTTTAGGCTTAGATTTTGGCAGCCCAAATGTGGGGGGTTTTGTCATTGTACTAAAATCGTTTGCAACAAATCAACGGTTGAATATCCGGATCCATTTGATGTAATTTTTTATTCGACATCATTAGTGTAGTTGTTGTGTAGTTGAAGCGAGACTCGAGATGTAGCTGGTATTCTGTTGTTCATTTCTTCATTTCAACATTTCCTTTATGGATAAATCATTCAAATACGATGTCAGGAAGGTATAACAAATCAACAATGTTGTTTCAAAATGTTCTCCCCATCGTGATGAAATGAACCTCCATTGCTACTTTAGCCTTGTAGTTCGTTTCAATCATATATCTCATTCACTTGTAGTAATTTATCATTAGATGAATGAATACAGAATGCGCGAGACTCGACATCAGTTTCTCAACGAACTTTCACCCTTGAAATTTGAACGTTCAATAGGAACATCAACCACCACACCATTGGATCCGCCCTATCGTAATTCTAACATTTTTTTTCTCAAATCCATGGTTTCCACCTCTCTAAAATTAAAAATAACAATTTTAAAATTTTGAAATTTTGAAAATTATATTTTTTATTTAAAAAAAAATAATTAATACAAAATTTGTCTCCACCATTAAATTATTAAAAAACTACTTCATAAATTTAAAAAAAAGTTAGTTTAAGTAATAATTTACAATTTAAAAAAAAATAATTAATTAAAATAAATTCGACAAAGTATGATAGTGAAACTTAAATATGTATCTCATTTACTGAGAGATATTTGATAAACAAATATTTCAAGTGAACGTAACAGTATTATTGAATTTAGAAATTTTTAAAATTTTGGTATAAGTAATAATTTATAATTTAAAAAAAATAAAAATTAATTAATTAAAATAAATTCAACAAAGTAAGATAGTGAAACTTAAATATGTATCTCATTTATTGAGAGATATTTGATAAACAAATATTTCAAGTGAACGTAACAGTATTATTGAATTTAGAAATTTTTAAAATTTTAGTTTAAATAATAATTTACAATTTAAAAAAAACAAAATTAATTAATTAAAATAAATTCAACAAAGTAAGATAGTGAAACTTAAATATGTATCTCATTTAATGAAAGATATTTGATAAACAAATATTTCATGTGAACATAAAAGTGTTATTGCATTAAAAAAAAATGAAAATGAAGTATACTTTACAATTCAAGTGTAACATAACATATACATACATTTTACTAGTTTCATAAATAGAAACTTTGGGAACTTGGATACATACACTAGTGTATGGAACTACTATAAATTTAGTCCAAATTTGTAGGAAACACCAAGTTGGGAGTGATAATATTAGATATTAAAAAAATATAATAAATATTTTAGATTATGGTTTATTGGAATTGTTATATTCTATATAATGATGTTTAATTAGTTATAGAGATAAGGTATATTTGTGATACTTAAGGTTACACTAATATGGGACATAAAAGGGTTTCATAATGAATAGCTTCACTCTCAATTCATAATAAAATACATATAATAATAATTGATTGTAAAGTAATTATGATATTAAAAGTACAGGGCATGTCTATATATGTCTTTTATGGTTTTTATTAATAGTCGTGACTTTTTAGTCATGACCTTTTATTACACTAATGTTTGGTTTACTTTATTTATTTATTTTAATGTCTTTATATTATTTATTTATTGTAACATTGTCCTTCCCTTAAAGAAATAGTAAGGACATATGTAACTAGCGAAAGTGCTATGACTCCTATGTTGCGTCTTTTTCCGGTAGATTTTTCCATTTAATTTGGTATTCCTTGACTACTCGAGAATGTAACCTCTTTTCCCGAGTGGCGATAATGACTTCAGGCTCTAAAATGATTCTTCCTTCCTCATCCAACACAGGAAGTATAGTTTGCACCTTTTGTTGTTTCCCCGAGACTCTCTTTAGACATGATACATGAAAAACGTCGTGGATACGAATTTTTTCTGGTAAATCCAACTCGTAAGCTACATGACTCATTTTTCTATTTATTTGATATGGTCCATAAATTTTTGGTGCCAATTTATTCTTCCCATGTTGTTTAAGGGATAACTGTTTGTAAGGTTGAATTCTCACAAATACTCAATCTCCTACTTCGAACTCTCTTTCTATTCAGTTATGGTCAGCTTGTTGATTCATTCGATTCCTTGCAACTGTTAAGTTTTCTTTGAGTAACTGAAGGATTTTCTAAATTTCATCTAAATGGTATTTTACTGACACAACTTTTATGTGGCTAGTGGCCAACAACTTCCACGATGGAGGTTCATAACCATAAAGATATTAGAATGGTGTCATTTTAGCTGATGTGTGATAAGTGAAATTATATCACCAATCAGAAAGGTGCAACCACTGAAACCATTTCTTTTATTTATCGGAGATAACAAAAAATGAAGATAGGTTTCTAAACATTTATTGACAACTTTTGTCTAACCATCTGTTTGAGGGTGGTAATTTGAGCTCATACTGAGAGAAGTTTTGATACGTTTGCAAAATTCTCTCCAAAAATTCCCTTTAAATTTTGCATCTCTATTGTTGACGATAACCTTAGGGAACCCATGTAGTTTGTAAATATTCTTACAACCATTTGTTTTGCTGAATCTGTTTTCCTTACTCCAATAAAGTGTGCATACTTTTTTAGTCTATCTACTACTACTAATATTTTATCTTTTCTGTTGGATATGGGTAGTCCTTCAATGAAATCCATTGAAATTTCTTCCCATTTTTTATTGGAAATGTGTAACGGGTGGAGTAACCCAGGGGTCGACACATTTTCATTTTTGTTCCTTTGACAAGGATCACATTCTGCTACATATTTTCGAATATCTTCACTCGTCCCTTTCCAAAAAAAATTATCTCCACGCATTATAGTATGTTTTGAAAAATCCTACGTGACCTGCGGCTAGGAAATCATGAGATTCTTGAAGAAACGTGTCTTTAAATCTTGATTTGGTATTTAAGAAGATTCTCCCTTTATACCATAAGATGGCATTCTTCCATTCAAACTTAGAGTATTGATTTAAATTGTTGATTATAGAGCAAGTCTCTAGGTTTTTTGCATACTCGGTTCGAATTTCATCCAACCATTCTAGAATGGCTATTGATATTGCAAAAACTTGTGTTTCTTCATATTTTTGTGATAGGGCATCAACCACAATGTTGTCTTTTCCTCTTTTATGTAGAATTTCCATATCAAACGTGGCAATTTTCTCTATCCACTTTTGTTGTTCGGTTGACAATGTTTTTTCTTGTAACAAGTACTAGAGACTGTTATGATTTGTGTGTATCAAGAAATTACTTCCCAATAGTTATTGGCGCCATTTTATTAATGCATGCATGATGGAAATAATTTCCTTATTGTAAGTGGATTGCAAGTATTATGTTTTATTTAATTTCCTTCTCTCAAAAGCTATTGGGTGCCCATGTTGCATCAATATTGCTCCAATTCCAAAACCTGATGCATCAAACTTGATGATGAAATGTTTGGAGAAGACATGTGTTGCTAATACCTGGGTTGTGGACATAATGTTTTTTAATTTTTCAAAACATTTTTGTGCTTCCAAATTCCATTGGAAGGAGTTTTTCTTAAGGAGATTTGTTAGGGGGGCAGTTAAATGAGCATAATTCTTGACAAATCTTCGATAGTATCCTGCCAATCATATAAACCCTCTTAACTTGGATATGTTTTTGGTTTTAGGCCATTCTATAATTTCCCTGATTTTCTAGGGGTCTACCTTGACTCCTTTTTTGGATATGATGTGACCAAGGTACTCTACTTCCTCCTTTCCAAATGTACATTTTGACATTTTGGCATAGAATTGATTTTCCTCCATATGAGATAACACTTGTCCCAAATGATTCATATTCTCCTCCCATGTTTTACTATACACTAAGATATCATCGAAGAAAACTAAGACATGTTTCCATAAGTATGGGTGAAATAATTCATTCATTGTCACTTGGAAGGTAGCGGGGGCATTAGTTATCCCAAAAGGAATCACCTTGAATTTGTAGTGTCCTTCATGTGTCTAGAAGCCAGTCTTGGCTACATATTCTAGTCTGACTCTAATCTGATAGTACCCAATTCTTAAATCAAGTTTTGAAAAATATCTTGCTCCATGAAGTTCATCCAACATTTTGTCAGTAAATGGGATACGAAATTTGTTTTTAATTATTATTTTGTTTAGCCCTCAGTAATCTATGCATAATCTGAAAGATCCATCTTTCTTTCGAACTAGCACTATTAGAGATGGATATGGACTTCTACTTTTCATGATGACACCACATTTTAATACTTCTTGGACTAATATTTCTATCTTTTTTTGTGGTGATGAGGGTATTTGTATGGTCTAACCTTGACTGGGCTTCATCCTGGTTCAACTTCAATTATATGTTCAATTATTCTTTAAGGTGGTAACTCCATGGGAAGGTCTTGAAATACCTTCTTGTGTTTTTGAATTAGATCTTGGATGTCTGATGTTCTGGAGTCATCCTTTTCTAATTCTTGTATTTCTATGTCGTGGCATTGGATTAAGTATGCGGTTTTTGTTTCTCCTTTTCAGATCATTTTTTCCATTTGTTGTGACGACACAACCTGTGTTTTTGGAGGTTGAAAACCATATCATCTATAACTTATCCCTTGCCACTTGAATTGGATGAAGTGTTCCTGGTGATTGACTGAGTATGTGCCCAAGGTTTGTAACCATTGGACTCCTAAAACCACATATACTCCTCCCAAAGGGATGGTGTAGAGTTCTCATTCCAAATTGAAATCTTGGATTTGGATTTGCACCTTATGGAGTTTTTCGACATTTCCAATTTTTTTTTTGTCTGCAACCTTTACTTTCATGCCTGGGACTGGATATACAAATAATTTAAGTTTCCTTGCAATATTGATATCGAGGAAATTGTGGGTACTTCTAGTGTCGATTAGTATGGTGAAATTATCATCTTTGATATGTCCTTTTAATTTAAGATTTAGTGGTTGGGTAAAGCCTATGATGGCTATGAGCAATATTCTTGGTGTGTTGTCTTCTATGAGATCTAAAGTGTCATTTTGGAAATTTTACATTTTTTTATTTATTGATAATGTTGAGTCTGATTCGTCATCTTTTTCTTCTTTAGAAGTGTACAATTTTTTTAGTTATCTTCTAGCTCACACCTATGTCCAGGGTCCCATTTCTCTCCACATCATTTACATTTTCCTTATTTTGTCCTTTGGGACTCTAAAATTCTTCTTCTATATTAACGTAGATTGGGTGGTATGTTTTTGTCATTTCTTGTGGTCTGAGGGACACTCCTTCTTGAGTAAACCTTGTTGAATCTTGATTGGCCTTCTAGTTTTTCTTTTGCGGCTTTTGCCTTGCGTATTGCTATGTCTATCGTAGTAACCTCATGTAATCTTAATTCGTCTTGGATATGTGGTTTGAGACCACCTATGTAAGACTGGAGTAATTTATGATCATATAGTCCAAATACTCGGGTGGCGAGAGCTTCCCATTGATGCATAAATTCATCTATGTTTCCTTTTTGTTGTAATCTGGTGATTTTTTAAAACAATTTATTTTTCCGAGATGCCCTGGAATCTTTAAAAAAAATCATTTTTGAAATAATTCCAATTATATGATTGAATTCTTCCTTTCCACCATAGATACCAATTGTATGCAGTTCCTTCGAGGTACATGGATGCATATTTGACCTTTTCTTCATCGGTTGTAATATTATATACATAGAAATATTCTTCAGTTTTGTTAAACCAAGCCACACATTGGTTATTGCCTCCATTGTATTTTGATAGTTCAATTTTGGCCTTGGGAGGATAAATTAATAAGGGTTGATGTTGTGATATAGGTTGGGAATTTGAACTGTAGGGAGGTGGTGGCGACAGTGGTGGTGATGTGATAGATGTACTTGAGTCACTTGGTTGTGGTTGGGTGACTTGTTGGTGCCCTTGGCCTTTTATTAAATTTAAAATATTATTAAGTTTTTCTTCCTCATGTTGTGTCATCACAACCAGACTTTGTTGCAAATCATCATTTATTTCTCGTTTAAAGTTTCCCAAACCTCGTTGTAGGTTAACCCTGAGTTCTTGAAAAATATCGTCTTTAAGATCTTATTTTAGATTATCCATGACATTTTGTAATTCGATTTTGACTTTCGTTGAAATTTTTTCTTTAATATTATGGGTCAACTTATGTTTGAGTGCCTCATTGTTGAGCCTTATTTCTTCTATTAACCCATTGTGAGTTTTTTGTATTGACTTTTTGAGTGATTTCCTATTGCTTTTACAGTCCTGGTCTATTTTTTCCACTTGAGTTTTTAATTCCGACATGCTTATGGTGTTTGGGGGTGAGTATTTTTCTGTAATTTTGATCTTGCTTGGAATATCCCCTTTTAAATTATTGAATTAAATAATTGTATTTAGTTTAAGGTGGAAGGATGTGTGTCGAGTTGTGGAGAGTGGAGGGTGCAAAAGAGTGGAGAGTGTATGTCGGGTGAATGATGAAAGGAAATGGAAAATGAGAGAGGGATGACGTGGGAGTGAGGTGGGCGTGGACTGTGGAAGAATGGGGACGCAAACTGTGGGAGAATGGGAGAATGGGGATGCAGATTGTGGGGGAATGGGGAGGGGGATGTAGACTATGGGGGAATGGGAAGGGGGTGGAGGGTGCGTGGGAGTGGAGAGGGGGTGGGAACAGGTCACGGGGGAGTGGGGATGACTGTGATATGGGGGAGCGACCAACTCTGATACCAATGTGAAGAACACAAGGGTTTCATAATGAACAAGTTTACTCTGAATCCATAATAACATACATATAATGATAATTGATTGTAAAATAATGATGATATTACAAGGATATGGCCTTCCTATATATATATATATATTCCCTTTATGGTTTTTATGAAGATTCATGTCTTTTTAGTCATGACTTTTTATTACTTTAATGTTTAATTTATTTATTTTAATGTATTTATATTATTTATTTATTGTAACAATTTATTTTTGATATTAATAAGTATCAATTTCCAATTATATTAAAATATGAAAAAACAAAATCTTATATTTTTTGAAGAACTATAATATTAAAATTACTAATTTAATTTGTGCTAATATTTATATTAATATCTTTAATAGAACATTGAAACTTTAATATCCATAAACATTCAAGTAGAAAAATGAGAAACAAAATGCATATATTAAATTTTACATATATACACTTCTAACATCTTTGTAAATTTCAATCATTGTTCTAGTTCTAGTTTGAAAAAAGTTAAATAATACTAGTCTCTTAATATGAAAATACAATAAATTTTGATGAAATGGTTTGGTAGATAACAAGAGAAAGAAGTAAATGTTTGTCATCGAGAAGACACTCATTTATTGGACTTTTATGTTTAGTTTGAGCTCTAAGCAAAACATACTTTCATTAAAAGTCATTTATATTCAAAACTCTAAAGTGAGTATTATTATGTTTTTTTATCTAAATAATTTTTTAAATAAGAATTACCTATAGTTTAGTCTTGATTTATAGTGATATTTTGAATAAATATATAAAAACAAAATTGCAATAAACTAGGTGTTTGTGGCCCTGGATGGGTTGACACGTGGCGACACCTTGCCACATAGATCAACGACAAGCCATAGCTTAAATGTTGTAGGCCTCTCCCCATCCCTTCCACATTTACGATGGTAGTCGGCCATTACAGCCACTATACGGAGGAGGGACTTCTCCCTCGTGCGAACGCACTCGCTCAGCCAACATTCAATATGACAGGGTTAATGGGAAACCATGTGAAGCCATCATTTGGTAATTCGAAAGTTGGAGAGCCTGGACAAAGCCGGTTCACTCTCGTTTTGGACCTCCCCGCCGGTTGGGAGTTCTGGTGCAGTTTTGGTTCATTCTCGTTTTAGTTCACTCTCTCTATATCTTTATCCACCTCTCATCAACAATGACAAGGAAGTGAGGCAGGCCTCACCAAGGCTCGGCCTGGTACACCCACAAAGAGCAGAGGCAAAGGAGGAAGAATCTGGAGCGCGCTCTGTCAATGGCAACTTCCATTCTCCGGCAGAGAGCACGAGCCGACCAATTGGCACTCCATGCCATTATCGCTAAGCTTGGGACAAAACGTAGCACGCACACCATGGAAATTGAGCCTGGACGCTGTTTGAAGGGAGGTGTTGCAGACGAGTTTCCAACCTATTATGTTGATGAAACGTCGTACCTGGAGGGTTTAGTGACCACCCTGGAACCCCAAGGCACGGTGCTTGAAATACAGGCTGGAAGCAGTCTGAAGGGAGAGCCGACAGATGAATTCCCAATTTGTATTGTTGAAGAGATACCGTGGACGGGTGACTATATCCCCACCAACCATGCTGAGAAGGCAACGAACGAGGACGAGGCTCGAGACAATTCATGCGCAGAAAGGAATGTGGACAAGGCCAGAGCATGGATGAATGTGGATGCGTCCAGAGCAAGACTGAACATTATTGAGGCTAGAGCAGGGATGAACGTGGAAGTGGGGAACAAAACCTTCGATGAGGTAGGAAATAATGACTTGCATGGTCAACTCCTCCGTGTTGAGCATCTGGCTCTGGTGTTCAAACTCCGAGGCCACATGGCATACCAGGAGCACAGAGCCCTCCTCATGGGACAACGTCTGGACTTGCTCCTTGATGCGTACTCCAACGCTCCAGCAAAGAGGAAATGTCCAATGTGCGTGCAACCGTTCACCATCCCAGCCAGATCCACGTGGCAGAAAGGCAATGGCGATAGGTCACCGAGTATCTGAGTTCTCCTATGCTCGTTTGTTTTCTGTTTCACCATGCTATTGCTGAATGTAAACTTGAACTATGGCCATCTTTTCTGGTTTCCTTCGTGTAGGACAGAGGGAAAAACAATTTTTAGCTTATCTTCCTAGACTCATTTCACTCCAAACTATGCTGGTTTCCGGTAAAACGACAATATTTTTGGTGGCTCAAGACGACTATATCTCTGTGTATTTTGTCAATGTTTCTCTGTTAACTTAATATAGTAGGTACTATCTTTCTTACTTTAAAAAACAACAACTAGGTATTTGTAATAATTAAATAAAAACATTTTCATTTTAAGTACATACCCTAAACCCCTATTAACCCCTATTGATTTGAACTTATGACTTCCAAGGAGGAATACGTTACAACACTACAGATTTATTTTAACTTTAATTGTTTTTTATTCTTCTCTATATTTAATAAAATTAAAAATTAAAATAAATTTAAACTAATTAATATTGTATTATAACAATGGATTTAAATTTCAAAATTTTATATATTCTATTTACAATTTTATTTTTATTTTTATTTACAAGGTACAAAGCCTCATTTTGCCTATCCTTAAAAGTGGAGATAGAAACATTCCCTCTTATAGAACCATTAGAATTAACCCCATTTTAGCCAAGCTTTATAAATATATTTTGGAAATTAAGATTAATCTATGACCCCATCCTGGGGTCTTGACAAACACATGTAGATGGAGGGAGGTCGCATTGCCACCTGGCGGTGAGAACCTCTATACAGATATCTGAGGGGGGCTTCACATCTTGTTGACAGTTGGGTTATTAATGGCCCCAATATCTTGCAGCGTGAGAGGAATGCAAGGCATATGGGCGTTGGTACTATGGAAACGATGGAAAATTACTCTTCCCAGACTACACTAATGGTGGCATTTACTCTGCATTCTCTGCCTTGCTTTATGGAAAGACCATACTCGTCGATGGGAGGTGGTTTTATTGGTGTATAATTTCCTATGTATAATACCTTCGCCTATGTTCAGAGGCTCGAATTTGGTAAAGTGATCTACACTCTCAGAGGTGTTGTTTGCAGTTTTACTGGCTTCATGCCAAGAATTTGGTAGAGGGGATGATCATGGTGGGGCGATAATTCTCATGGGAGGATGGATAGTAAGATTTTTAGTGTCGTGGTCTCGTCTAGTCTTCTTGAGTGCGGGACTACGGATACTTCACCCCTCAAAACTGAAGAGAAAAGAGTATTTTCCACGGAGGAGACTGCAGAGATATGGGATTTTCGGGTTGAGTGGTATGAAGTGGACTATGTTTCCATGAGTGACGGTCGTCGCCCTTCCCCCGTTCCTTTGGAAACTTTCCTAGTTCGTGGTGCTTCTCCAGTTGGCTCAATTGACTCTTGAGACGCATTCTCACCCTCTAGCTCCTTTCCTGTCGGCTTGGAATATTTCTATACAACACACTCAGTTCCATGCCATTCCTTCTCAAGGGAAGAGCTCTTGCAACTAGCCTTTGAAGGGCACAACAGTGTGGTGGATTTGAAGTTTAGAATAGAGCAGTTGAACCAGCGCATCTCCTGGATCATGGATTTGCATTCTAGAACAGCTCCCTGGCATCTGGTTCCTAATATGTTCGCCCAGGATGTTGTCATGTTGCATGTCCCTATTCCTCTGCCGACGGAAAGCCAACCCTCTTCTTAGAATGATCAGGTCTCGTGTATTATATCATAGCGGTTTTAGTTTCAGTGATTGTTTCGGTTTTAGTTTAACTATTCTAGCTCTTATTAGGTATAAATTTTGATGAACAAATTGGATCATAGTGAATGTATCCCCTTACTCAAATGCATATTGTTTTTTTACCCTTCGGAGCAGTCAGAAGTATGAACAATGGCTGAGATGGTGTGGCTTCCTTTCATGGCAACCCAGACATCAACAAACTATATGTTTGTATGTGATAATTCATATCAAGTAATACAAAACTTTCTCACTTACAAAAAAAAAGATTATCCTATGGTTAGAAAGCCACAAAAAAAGAACTAAATGCCAAGCCACATTTAGGAGATATCGTTCAACTATGGATGACCTTGTTACAACCTTGTTATGCTTATGATTATTGCGGAGGAGTGGCATAATAATAAAATCAATATGTTGTGTTGCTTTATTGACTTTAGAAAATCTTTTGACATAGTATCTAGGGAAAACCTTTGAGATAGGTTGGAAGAGACAAAAGCCACTATCGAGTTGAGGGTTGATGCAATAAGGTTGTATGAAAACATTATTTCCAAGTTTAAAAACAATGAGGGTTGGTCACAATAAATCCACTACAATATTGGAGTCAAGAAAGATTGTCCCTTGTCCCCTACCCTTTTTGGAATATACATTGACAAGTTAGAAGAATGTTTGGAAGAAGCAGGTCCTATTGACCTAACTCTCACTGGTATAGTCATCATTCTTCTTCATTATGATGATGATATTGTTCATATGGATATGATTCCCCATTATCTTAAAAAGTAACTAAGAGTAAAAAAATTCATGATAATTAAAACAAAAGTCACGATGCTTAAATCCATTAAGATCACCTATTATTCATACAAATATCTTGAAATCAATATTCACCACAAGTTCAAGTGGAATTACAACATTGAGAAAATGATAAATGTAGGGTGACAAGTTTATTATGGTCTTGAAAAAAATTACAAATTAGTAGATCTTTGGATATGGGATAAAAAAAACTAATATTTGAGACTTGTTTTTATTCAAGAGCGGAGGAGAAATATAGATAAGATCAAAAAGAATTTGATAACCTATCATCTCAAAATTAAAGGAAATACACCCTATCATATCCCCTATCATATCAGCTTCATAGAAACAAGTCTTTCCCTCATTGAGAGCAAGGCTACGATCTTATATCTATTATATATATAAGAATGAGTTAAAAAGAACACGGAATATGAGAGGCATGCTAAGATTGCTCCAAACTCCATCCAAAACCAAACCACCTTAAGCTCAAGCATGGATGACATAGGGATGTCCAATCTTGGTTAAACCAATGGGGAGTAAAGGAAGAGATCATATTGCAAAATAAGAATAATATTAAAAATATTATTCCATAAAAAATTATGGAGAAAATGTGGTGTTGATAAAGAGTTAGAGGGAAAAAGAAAATTAAGATGTTATGAAGTAATGGATCCTAATCTATAAGATAAAAAATATCTCTTTGTAACAACTCTCAAATCTAAATAAAACAATTCAAACACTTATACTTAACCCAATATGACAGAGATGTGTTATTGTGCTCAACATGAAATTGACACGTTGCATTTAGAAAAATAAATTAATAAAAAAAACCAATTCAATGTTAGTCATAAATAAAATATTTCAATAAATAAACTAGAGTAAATCCATCTTAAACTAGGATCTATCAAGTATCCAAAGGGATCCAATTTCTTAAGGTATAATTTTTTAATTGTTATTTCATTTCATGTCAATTTTTACACATTGAGTAATTTCTTTTTAATTTTTTTTTTATTTTAATATTTTTTTAAATTGAAAAGACTTTTTATTATAGCTTTATCAAACACACATAAATTTTATTATTTTCCACACTTTTTACATCCAAATATCAAAAAGATGTGTAATTAGTTAAATGTTTAACATAAATATTTTTTAAAATTTTAAAAAATAAAAAAATATTACACCTCAAATTTGATCTATTTCTAAACATGATAAATCCGAACTTATGAATCTTTTTACATAAGCTCTTCATATAAACACTATAATTTATATATGCAGAAATAAACATGTCAGTTAGTGAATACCTTTCCCATATAATATATTTCTGGGTTATTACAGGTAGCTACACCATTTTCCTGATATTATATTTCATCCTTTTTTTATATTGTAAAGCCAAAACAATGACCGATTAAAAAAAAGCAACGCACAAAATTTATGGATTGCAAGGCAACCCTTTTCAATTTAATTTTTATTGGTATCTAAGCTTCACTGTACCAGCAAAACCTAGCCTGGTTGTAAACATTTCAAAATCAACCAGCCAGTCACGGCCACAGAAGAGAGTAATGAACAAAGTTACAATCAGTCACAACCATCATTCTACAGTACGCATGTGGGGCCGAGGATCTCAAAACAAATAATGGTCTCTATATATTTACAAAAACCTTTGCAATGTTGGCTGTAATTCAAGGGTTCTGTTCCGGCAATAAATCCAGTGCAGAAGCGGTGGATTGGGCCAGAGGCCTTTCCAGGGAGGCAGATAGTGCAGGAGGCGGCCGCCATGGCATACTGAATCGCTGTGGCCAAAGTTGTTCCGATCCTTTTGAGAGCCTGGAGTGTCGATGCGGCCACGGAGGCGAATATTTCCTTTTTAATGTTTCCCCGCTTTGCGGGAAGCCTGGCTATCCTTCCCTGGGATCTGCGAGTGCTAGAGACAGACCCTGCCATGAGCACGTAATAATAATCTCCCGATTGTTTCTTCTCCACTACCTAGATCCGCAGCTTGCTTAACTGATTGTGTTCTCGGATGCTTGGAAAGCAGAAAACACAATTCAGATGGGAAAAAACATGATATCAATGACTCCGAGGCGATACAGGGTCAATATATAGGCAGCGTAAAAGTTCGAATTTAATAAATGGAATAACATGAAACCACTGGAGTAGTTCGCAATTCATATCCTCGTTGAGATTTTCAATGAGATGTGAAAGGAACTTGTTTTTAATTTTCAATCAGGTGTGAAAGGACTGGGAGCCCGTTTTTTCTTCGATATAACGACAGAATTGAGGGTATCTTTCGATAGTTTTCAAATCTTTGTAAAGCTTACATACTTTGTCGGGTTGCATGCACAGTGAAACTGAATCGCAAAAGTTATTATGCAGAAAGGCGTACACCTATTGACAATGGACACATTTAATATGTTTTTAATACTTAATCAGTTTTGTACTAAACATGAAACTAAAAGCTCGAATTTAATAAATGGAATAACATGAAACAATTGGAGCAGTTCACAATTCATATCCTCATTGAAAATCTCAATAAGATGTGAAAGGACTGGGAACTTGTTTTTAATTTTCAATTAGGTGTGAAAGGACTGGGAGCCCCTTTTTTCTTCCATATAACGACATAATTGAGGGTACCTTTCGATAGTTTTCAAATCTTTGTAAAGCTTATCTACTTTGTCGTGTTGCATGCACAGTGAAACTGACTCGTAAGTTATTACGCAGAAAGGCGTATACCTATTGACAATGAGCACATTTAATATGTTTTTAGTACTTAATCAGTTTTGTATGGACAAGACTAAATATATTGTATGGACAAGACTAAATATTGTTGGAATATTCTTAGTCGTCCCAATAAATCAATGGTTGTGATTTCAACCACTAACTTCCTCACTATTATAAAGGCATCCGTTTACATGTTTATTTTTTTACTTTTACTTAATCATATTGAAAATTTATTATGATGGCTCGCTAATTGCCACCTCTGAGTGATTAACGTTTCATTTTCTAAAGAGACCAAGTTTAATAGCCACGATTTATACTCCAACTATTCCTGAAGCTCTTCGCGTCGATTATTTAATGCATAGGGTTCTACAGTTATTTAATGCCTAGGGCTCGGTTATTTCAGCATTCATCAACCACGAGTAACTTGTGGCTATGCTAGTCTATTTACATGCAAGTTGGTTAGTGGGCCAATGTAAAACCAGGGCATACACATGTTGTTATTGACTTTATAGGGGCATGTATTAATCTCTAAACATATGTTTTCAATAGTAAGTTATTCAAAACGTACAGGTTACAAAGATAATATTTTGATAGTTTATGGGTTTTAGTCAATGATTTTTTTTGACAACCCACTGAGGAAACTGAGTGAGATCTATAATGATCATAAGGGGATTTGATTTTTGACTTTGTATTTTATATTTCTAATTCAGAATACCCAACTACGTACATTCATTTATCATATATTATGAATGAAAACACTTATTTACTTATTTATAACTAAGTTAAAAATAATATTTCTAAATATTTTCTCCGGATGGGGTGACACATGGGCCACAAGAGTTATTGGACGAGGCGATTACAAGGGCAGTTAAAGCCTCTCGTCACTACCCAAGTCTCTCGCCACCACCCTCCCTCCTTGTCCAGTTGCGATGGTTCTCATGCATAAACACCAAGCCTTACTGCGTCAGGCTTTAATGGAAGCCTCAACTCGACTTGACTCCTCGGCTTCAATACAATCTTTGAGATTGTCATCACATCTGCACTAATGACTACCAGAACCATCAATGCTTCTACCCTCCTGGTCTTTTCACTATGTGGGAAGTGTTATATGGGGCCTTTGAGCCCAAAGGCCAACATTACTCTGTTGATCTTGCTCTGAGACTTAGCCTGCTCAGACGGTTTTTATGTTCGCATGGTGCCCTACACAACCATGCCACGAGAAAGAGGCAAGCCCCATCGAGGGTCGACCTACTACAATAGATTTGGATGGCACAACCGCCCGAGGTGTGCCTCTCGAGCTCTCATGCTAGGCAGAGACCACCCGAGCTCTCATGCTAGGCAGAGACCACCCGAGCTCTTCGGGGCATAATTGGTCTGTGCAAGCCCCTTCAGAGCCTTGGCCTCACCATGACTAGGGACTTACCTCTCGAGCTCTAGTTCCAAACGAGGACCATCCGAGTCTCTCTAGGATAAATTTGTTCACGCATGCTCATCAACAACCACATCCTCCCAGGACTGAGAGTCTCCAAGGTGGATGTCTGGTGGAAGAAGAATTTCTACCCAATTGGGAGGAATTCTTGCCCTTCCTCCTTTCGACCGTCTTGGAGCACCAGCCTGCCACCTGCACCACCAGTCCATTTCAAGATTCAATGGCTATGAGATGCATAGTGGAAGAAGAAGCCTTACCTTTCGAGGACCACTCGGGGTGCAATTTCATTGAATCCATGGAAGAAGACCCCATCATGGACTCTGTTGTTGCCTTTAACTCCGTCGCTACCACATTGGAGGAAAACCAGGCTCAAGAGGACCATAGTCACCTAGCTTCAGAGTCACGAATGACCACCTGGTATTAATATTTGAAATGAAGAGGGACCTGTCCATGCAGTAGCACCGCCAGAGTTTCTTCAACAAACGCATAGACGCCCTGTATGTTTCCCTACCGAGCGATCTTGAGAAGATTCATTTCCCGACGTGTTGTCAGACCTTCACCTTTAGACCACGTCAAGATGGACGCCCTGGCTCGCCGCATGCATAACTTCTCATAGGTTTTTTTCTTTGGGTCAATGGCTCAAGTTTTGCAAATTTTTCCTATGCTAGTCTCTGGTTCAGGTCTAATAGGCCCACAATTGATAGTCTCTGGTTCAAATGAGGGCACCTAGTCCACCGCCTGTTCTGGTTTCCACGAGAGTGCAAGAACAGGTGGCAAGTCCCCTGGTTGTATTTTGACAGTTGTTGTCTTTTTTTTTCAAGTTTTGGAATTGTGAACAATTGTCACACCTTTGCATTCTGGTTTCCACTTCGTGGCAGAACAACTGGTCTGCTCTCATGTATATCTCGGCAAGTAAGTTTTTTTCTTTCCTTAAAGGTAATGCCTATATATATACATATATATATATATATATTTAATAAATTATTTTTTATTTTTAATTAATAAAATGTAAAATTATTTTATTTCATAACAAAAGAAATATAGTCATAATATAATTACATAGTTACCCGCGGTATCATTTCCCACTGTCACATGGGAGCTTGGGAACAGGAAGAGTCTGATTGGTGAGAACTATTTTGGTAACTTGAAATCTTTTTTGGGAGCTTCAACATCAGAAAATGAGAGCTTGGGAACTAGTTTCTTAAATAGAGAGCTTTAAATTAAAAATGTAAATATATTTATTTAATTGGTAAAAATACATAATTTATTACAGATATTTTCGGTATATTTATTTAAAATACCACTATATATATAATAAAGAATAAACTACACTAAATATTATTTTAAGAATTAATTCATGTGTGTTTAGCCCATACTAAACATGAAAGTCTAATAAAATCAATACCCTATCCATGACAAGCATTTGCTCTAGTTTGTTGTTGCTATCAACCAACCATATCATTTGAATTCTATAGTATTTCCATATTGATGATGATGACTATGGTTAAAGTCCACTAAGACCAAAATTGACACTATTTAGCTTTTTCCAATCAGAACAAGAATAATATTTCAATCAAATTTACAAAGACTTTGAAGTTTATATGCAGTAAAGTTTAATTTTTTAAAGATATTAAAACTTTTATATGTATTTTCAATTTTGTTTCTCATTTTCTAATTGGAAATCTTTATGGATGTTAAACTTTCAATATTGTATTAAATATTCATATAATTATTAATACAAATTAAATTAGTAATTCGATATTATGTAGTTATTGTTTGTTGCAACATCTGTTCTTCTGGAGGTTTTGGGAGCTTGGGAACTAGATGTGGGAACGTCCCCAATTGGTTGAGAATTTTTTTAAAATACCACTATAAAGCAATTGCTCCATTTTGTTGTTGCTATCAACCAACCATATCATTACTTTTATTATATTTTCATATTAAAAGAGTAGTACTATTTAGCTTTTTCCAGTCACAACAAGAATAATGCTTCAATCAAATTTACAAAAACTTTTAGAGTTTATATATGTAAAAAGTTTAATTTTTAAAGATGTAAAACTTTATATAATTTTTTCAATTTTGTTTCTCATTTTCTAATTAAATCTTTACGGATGTTAAACTTTCAATATTGTATTAAATATATTCATATAATTGTAATACAAATTAAATTAGTAATTCGATGTGCTTGGTTATTGACTTTCAATTTTATCATTATCTTGATACATTGTAATCTAAAATATTTTTTATATTTTTAGTATATATTAATGTTAAAACTCAACTTCTTGTTTCCTTTAAATTTGGGAAAAACTTCTATTTGTTGGGACACTCATATCCACTTTTCCAAGATTCCCATTTTCCAACAACTCTCGCAACATAATATAATTATGATTGAGATATTCAATATATAACTTTTATAATTAACCAAAACAATTTTTTAATCATGATTTTATATTTCAATTAAAATTAAAATTAAAATAATTTAATAGTTTTTTTTTTTTTTTTTTTTTTTTTTTTTTTTTTATATAAAATCATATTCATATAAAACTTATTCATAATTAAATTATTAAAAATTAACAACATAGTATTAATAACGCATTAAAATATTATTCTATTTATATTCAAAATGAAATTACAATGTAAAAAATGAAATTAAATAATTAGAAAAATATATATTATAAAGTTATTACACCTTTTATTTAGAACAGAAGGAATCTTTATGGTATAAAAAGTAAAAGCGTATTTAAAGTAGAAAATCAACTCTATTAAAATGAGAATAAACTCTTCATTGTTTCGTAATGAAAATAAAAGTTGGATAAATTAGATAAAAGAATTTTAAATCTTTGTTTTAATATTTTAATAGATTTTTATTTCACTTAATATATGTTATGGATTTTATAACTTATTAGAGAATAAACTCTTCATTGTTTCGTAATGAAAATAAAAGTTGGATAAATTAGATAAAAGAATTTTAAATCTTTGTTTTAATATTTTAATAGATTTTTATTTCATAATATATGTTATGGATTTTTATAACTTATTAACTCATAAAAAAAAGATTTAGAATTTTTTTTCTAATTTTTTAATTATAAAAATAAAATGTTAAAGTAAATTAATTAATTATTTATATTTTTTAAAGAATTGATATTAAAAATAATAATCATCAACATCATTTATAATTAAAATTGATTTTATTAATTAAATTAAGGATTAAATTTTTTTCTACCAAAATTGAATTTTTCAAGTCTATCTAAATGATTTGTTAAAATAAACCTTTCTTTTTCTTTGGTTTTGGTTTTGATGCAAATTATATTATAAACAATAATTCCTTTTTAACCTTTTTTTAATTATTTTAAAAAATTAATAATTTACAAGTAAATCAGTTTTTCATTATTCTCAAAAATAGTTAAGATTACTGAACAAGTATTTGTATATGATTTATGGCCAAGCCCAACCTTAGAAGCACTTTTAGAAAATTATCACAAAATGTTATAAAAT
>SNQJ01S0028198.1:0-17804 GCA_010110895.2 Picea sitchensis | reverse complement strand
CAGTAAATCAAATATTCAAAGACACCTGAATTGGAATTTTACCCCTTTCCAGGCAAACTTACAGCTGGTGAATCAAACTCGCTGAATGCAAAGTTACCTAATACCACCAAAGTAACTCTAATTCTGTAACATTGATGTCATACTTATTCCAAAGTATCATGGGGATATATAAATATATTAACTCACGTCTTTGTAAGTACTCTCTCACAGGGATAGACTGTAATAATTTATTAATAAAAAAAAGTTGAATAGTTTGTTTTTAGTGTACAGGGACATTTAACCATGAATACAAGCTTATTTTTATATTTTGTTTAAAATTGTTATTCAAATATACTTTTATTTTTATGTTTTCTTCTCTATAATGAAGAATTGAGAATACCTTTCGATAGTTTTCAAATCTCTGTAAAGCTTACCTACTTTGTCGTGTTGCATGCATAATGCAATTGACTGGCAAGTTGTCTTTTAGATGCAAGTTGGATAGTGGGGCAATGTAAAACTAGGACATACACACGATGTGGTTGAATTTCTAGGGTTGTGTATTGATATAAAAACACAAGTTTTCAATAATTAGGTTATTCAAAGTGTACATATTATAAAGATAATATTTCATGGTATTGTATTGTATTCAGTAAATATTCTTTTTTTCAGTTTTGTTTGGAAATTGAGTGAGGCTTATAATATCTTAAAAAGAAAAGTTAAATTTTGGTAATCTAGTGTGGTAATTAATGAGGTTTATAAAATTTTAACAATTTATTGTGGAAATTAATGAGGTTTCTAATATCTATAATATCTATAAAGATAGTTAATTTTCAGTAATATTTTATAAAAGTTGAGTTAGGTTTATAAAATATTTTTTTTTGTCAGTATTATGTGGAAATTGAGTGAGGTTTATAATATCTAAAAAAAAGTTAAATTTTGGCAATTGGAAATTATAAGAGGTTTATAATATCCATAAAGATAGTCAACTTTTAACAAGTTTTTTTTTTTTTTTTTCAAAAGTTGAGTTAGGTCTATGAAATAATTTTTTTTTGTTTGTCTTGTGTGAAAATTGAGTGAGGTTTATAATATGGAAAAAAAAATAGTCAACTTCTGTGAAAATTAAATGAGTTTTATAATATCCATAAAGATAGTCAACTTTTAGCAATCTTTTGTGAAAATTGAGTTAGCTCTATAATATCTAATAAAAGTCAATTTGAGACTTGACCCTTCATTTTTTTATGTGTAACTCAAAGAACTCAACCATTTCAATTTATAAATCATATCATGAAATAAAAACACATATTCATTATTAAGCTAAAAATAATGTTTCAAAATATTTAATAAAACAATTTTTTTATTAATATAATGTAAAAAAATAATCTGATAAAAAAATAATTCTGATTAAATATTTAATATATAATTACAAAATAACTAACATTTTTGTTATGAGAAAATTAAAACATAATATTAATAACATTATAAAAACTAAATTAAAAAATAAGAATACATACATAATTAATCTAATTTAAAAAATGAAAAAAATCTTTGTCTTAGAGTTACCTTAAAGTAAAAAATCAACTTTGTTAAAATAAAAATCAATTCTCAATTATTTCATAGTGAAAAATAATGTTGGATAAATCTTAAAACTAAGTAAGATAAAATAATTTTTTGTATTTATTTTAATATTTGTAATATTATGGATTTTTATAACTTATTAATTCATTAAAGTAAAAAAAAAATAGAAAATATTTTTTCCAATTTTTTTAATTATAAAATGAAAATATTAAAAAAAAAATTGATTATTTATCATTTTTTAAAAATTTGATAAATCAAATTTAATCTCAAAAATAATAATCATCATTTTTAATTAAAATTTAATTTATTAATTAAATTAAAAAACCAAAAAAATTCTCTGTCAAATTATTTAAAAAAAAAGTTTTAGAGCCTATCTAAAATTACCACATTCTACAATGATTTATTTAAATAAATATTTGATCAAATTATTTAAAAAAAAGTTTTACGGCCTATCTAAAATTAACACATTCTAAAATGATTTATTTAAATAAATATTTGATTGGTTAAATTTTTATACAAGTTCTATTATAAATAATATTTCTTTTCAAATTACTTTAAAAATAAATTTTCAATACTTTTGAAATTCTAAAAAGTTACAAGTGGATAAATTTTTCATTATTTTCAACTAAATAAAAAACAATTGAAATTAGTGAAAGTATATTTAACAAAACTGGATAATATAATAATTTTTTTGAAATTTTTTAAATTAACAAATCAAATATTTTCAACTAAATAAAAAATAATTGAAATTAATGAAAATATATTTAACAAAACTGAATAATATAATAATTTTTTTAAAAAAATTTAAATTATCACATCAAATATTCCAGAAATACACTCAATAAGAATTTTACCTATACATACTTTAACGCAAACTAACAATTAATGAACCAAACTAGTTAATGAAAAGTTACCTAATACCACTAAATTAACCCAACCCATTTTATGAGCCCAGTTGAATTCACTTGTAAATCCAACCCAACGAATTCCGTAACATTGATGTCATGCTTATTCCAAAGGAAGATGGGTATACATAAATATGGCTATGCTTATCTTGCAAATCCATTTCAGTCCGAACTAATTTTGTAACTCTAATGTCATGTTTATTCCAATGAATATCTATACTAAAAACAAAATATTTATGTTCCAAAACGAATGGCCACTAAGGATGATGGGTGTATATAAATATGGAAAACCCAATCCCAAGTCAAGGATAATGTTTACGTACAAGTATGTAACGATAGTACATGTGACAAATACATAAAAGAGAGTCTTGATGAGTAGGAATTATAAAGTATTTGGAAGTACTCTAGACTGTGATAATTGTTCTTCTCTTCTCTCAAATTAATTGTATTGCTTTTCAATTAGATTATATTTGAAAAAAACTCACTTTATGTTTTTTATAAAGGTTTGTCAATTTTTTTTTGAGATTGTTTATAATCATTCATGGAAAAATAGGAAGACTTTGTCTATCTTTCAAAGTTGATAAAGTGGGTAATTGTAGTTTATATATATCTCTTAATCAATTTAAAACATTTGAAATATTAAAATATATTAAAATTTTAAAATTAGAAGAGATAAGTCCATTAATAATAATAGTAATAATTTATATTGTTGAAAATGTTGTTTTCATTGATGTTAAAGATAGGGGGAGAAAACAAATATCCAAGATAAAGATTGCAAGATGGAGATTATTAAAAATATTGTTTTTTGCATTTTTGATGATCAGTTTGGAAAGCATAACTTTGAATGCATGTTTACCCTAGGTACCTTGATCAAATGGGAGCATAGGTGATATGGTTGGAAATATTATTCTAAGACATTTCCAACGATGTATGTAATTCCCTCTAACTCCCTAGGAATGAGGAGATATAATTTTTTTTTATCCGACAACCTAGCTAGAAAATGCATGTCGACTCAACTAGTCTTTACAAGTTGGTCCTAAAAGTGAGGACATAAATACTATAAATAAATGGTATATGTGCACATTTGAAGTGCATCTAAGTAAGATATCAATAGTAAGGTGTGAAAAATAGATCTTAGGTCTACTAGAAGAGATGGGGTGTATTTTTTAGGATCTAAAGGTGTGCAAGAGAAGTCTAAGGGATTTCCTTGGGGTTTTGTTGTTCTTAAGGTGTGCTATGAAGGATTGAAGGTTTGTGATGTTATAAAGTGCATTTTTTTGAGGTTTTGATGCTATAGTCTAGGATCATATTATTGGAATGATGTTATGAGTCTCGCTAGGGCATGGAGGCTAAATCTCACTAGGGTTTGAAGCTATGTATTAATTATGAATCATGTAGGTGAAGTCAGAAGTAATCTGTTTGTGAAGATATTGGATTGGGGTCTGTACAAAACTTATTGAGTTGGTGCTTAGCTGAGGATATTAGTGTCTTTAGTAGGTTGGTGCCTACGCAATATCTTGTTGAGTTGGTGCTCAACTGAAGAGATTGGAGTCTCTAATAAGTTGGTGCATATAGGTGTTGTTGATTTGGTGCTCAACTGAGGGGATTGATGTCTATAACAGGTTGGTTCTTGCAAATATTGTAATAGTAGGTTGGTGCCTACATGAATTTATAACGATATTTTTTTTTTATTTTTTTTTATCTCAATTGGGTTTCCATGTTAAACTCTGTGTATTATGATTTGAGTTTATATGTGATTATTGTTTCTTAGCTAATGAATGATTTATGAATGGTCAAATAAATGAAAAATTATCTTGTACGAATTCACCTCCCCCCCCCAGTATAACAATAAGTTCAACAATTGGTATCAAAGTAGGTTCCTTTGGAAATAGTCTAACCATTGGAAGGTAGATCTTGGGAGCACACATGGCCATTCAAGAAGAATTCCTCTTCATAGAAATGGATACAAAGTCTATTGACAAAGAAAATGAAGAAAATCAAAAGGAAAAAATAGATTAAGAAGAAGAAGACATTGATGGGGAAGTCGATATTGAAGAGGAACTTGATAGTTCCTTAGAATAAATAGACAAAATTAGGGGAAATAATAAAAAGTAGAAAGAGAAATTCCAGAAATATGAAAAGAAGCATCGTGATCTTGATGAAACAGAAAAATAAATTATCATCTCGAAGACTTAACTAGAAGAGGAAAAAAGGATAGAAGAAGTGGTGAGAATCCAACTGAAATAAAATGAATAAAATTGCAAGAATATAAAAGTTGAAATCATTTCCTTAAGAAAGGAATTAGAGAAAACAATTGATCAATTAAATAGAACCTTGAAGTTTGGAAAGAGAAATGAAATCGTAGATAATATTCTCTATTTCCAAAGGTCATCATTCATCAAGATAGGTCTTGGCTATGATGAAAAAAAAAATATCCCCAAGGGAGATGAAAGCACTAACAACACAAAGCCATCAGAAAAGGAAAATGAAGAAAATCCTAAAAGATATGTCAATATTATCAAAGGCTCCATCAACAATGAAATAAGCAGGAGAAAAAGAAATGATGACCAATAGAACTATGATTCTTCCCAAAAGAATGAGTTAAGAAGATTAGTTCCACCAAGAATACCTTTCATAAACTGGTACCAACATATCTTTGTTGGCCATTTTTTTTCTTGCAATGATTTTGGCCATAAAGCAATAGATTGTAGAGCGTATGCAAGAAGTGATCATGTGAGAGATATAAATAGAGGTTCTTATAAAACCTCAAATAACGATTATGTGAGCAACAAAACCAAAATTTATGATGTGTTTCGCGATAGAAACTACAATTCATTTGCTCCCCTACTTGATTAAAACATTGAATGTTATAAATGCAATAAATATCGGAACATAGCATCTGACTGTAGAAGCAACATAATAAAGTATTCTAAAAAAAACAAGGAAGAAGATGCTCTTACCAAGCATAGATAAGAATACAAAAAGGTGTGGAAAAGGAAGCAAGAACAACCAAAGAAGGAAGAATTTGGACTTGCAATTTATGCTCAAGACAAAGGAAGCCAATGGTACATTGATAATGGATGTTAAAAACACATGACAGGGAATCAAAATAAATTTCTTAGCCTAAAAGAAGAAAAAGGAGGTAGTGTTACCTTTGGAGATAATGTGTCTGCAAGGATAGTTGGAAAAAGTATTGTTAGTTTTGATGATGCAAAGACTAAAACACAAAATGTCTTGTATGTTGAAGAGTTGAAACACAATATTCTAAGTGTCATTCAAATGTGTTATCAAGGTTACAACCTTGCATTTAATTCTAAAAGATGTGAGATAAGGAAATAAGATTAACGAAGATTAGTGAAAAAAGAAAATAGAAACCTGAGCAATGTATATGTTCTCGAAGATTTCAAAGAAGAATAATGCAATATGGGACAAGTAAATGAAATATGTTTATGGAATAGAAGGATGGGTCATATAAACCTTGACAAACTAGTAAAACTCAACAAGAAACAAGTAGTAAGAGATATTCCAAGGATCTCAAAACCTACTGACACTATTTGCAATCCATGTCAGCACAGGAAGAAAACTAGAGTAAGTTTTAAAACAAATGATTACTCAACATCAAAGACATTGGAACTTGTACACATGGACCTCTGTGGGCTAGCAAGAACACAAAATTTAAAAGGTGAGATTTATTTTATGGTACTTATTGATGATTACAAAAGAATGGCCTGGGTTACATTTCTTAAGGAAAACTATGAAGCATTTGATAAGTTTAAATATTTCAAATCCCTAGTTGAAAATGAGACCGATTTAAAAATCAAGTGATTACGATCAGAAAGAGGAGGTGAGTTTAAATCTTATGAATTTGATTAATTTTGTGAGAATCACGGAATCAAGAGACATTTTTCAGTAGAAAGGAATCCACGAAAAATTGGAGTTGTAGAAAGGAAGAACAAAACTATACAATAAATGGATAGAACAATGTTGAGTGAAGCAAAACTTCTAGACACCTTTTGGAGAGAAGTAATTAACACAAGAATCTACATTTTGAATAGAGCATAAATTACATTAAACAACAAGAAGACACCTTACGAGTTATGGAAAGGTAGACCAGCTACAATCAAATACTTCAAAGTATTTGGGAGGAAATGTTATGTAAAGATAAATTAAGAGAATTTAGGAAATTTTTATTCCAAAACAAATGAAGGTATATTTCTTGGCTATGCATATCGAAGTAAGGCCTAAAAATGCTACAACAAAAGACTGTGCAAGGTTGTAGATATTATTTATGTAAGAGTGGATGAAGTAATACCTCAATATTAAAAGTCACAAAAAAATAAATATACAAAGGAGACAATCTAAAAATAAGAAGAATAGTAAGAACAGGAAGAAATGCAATGCCAATATCCAAATACTCCATATAGAATTATCCAAAAGAATCATCAAGAAAGTCAAATTATTGGTGATATAGATGGATGGGTTCAGACTAGAAGAAGATTGAAATATTCTTTTCTATCTAAAATAGAGCCCAAGATTTTTTCACAAGATAGTGAAGATAGGTATTGTGTTAATTCTATGGAGTAAGAACTAAATTAGATTGAGAAGAATGAGAAATGGGAACTTGTGCCTAGACCAAAAGACAAGAATGTTATTGGTACCAAATGGATCTTCAAAAATGTTATCACTCTGTAATTTTCATTGGTTGTGAGAGGAAAACATAGAGGTAACCACAAACTAACTTGTAGATTGGAAGCTAGCCCTTCCAACCCAGAGAGGGATTTCTCTTATAACTCGGCCACAAAAAGGCTAGTTATTTTATAGGTACAATGGCTAGATCTTCAACAAATTAGAATTTTAGAATATGGTCGTAGGGTGGAGAAGAGGAGAATTTGGCATGGAGTCAAATAAATAGGTGTTTAATCAGAAATTTTCCAAGGACTGGTAAATTGAACAAACAATCTCAGAGGAAAGATAAGCAATGTTCTCTTGGACATTTAAATCATTGTAGTATGGTAGTTGAATTAATAAAAACAATCCATTAAAGAAGAGAATCTATCGAGGATGAATTATGCATTAACTTTAGAAGAATAGGTGAAAATATTTGAGTGTGCTGAAACAAAGCATCTAATAGAGAATGAATTTTAAATCATATAATTTCATTCAAATATTAAAGAAATCACATATAAATGGAATAATAAGAAAATAAAACATACAAAAAGGATAACACCGACCAAGAAACCATTGGCACATGAACCTCTGAGTCTGAATTGCTCATGCACTTCTGTCTTGAGAGTTTTTCATTAATATGGAAACCTGATACAATAAAAGTCCTTCACGTTATTCCCTCTTGAGCCCCTTCATTCTCTGCTCTTTCATCATATATAGTATCACATTACATTCTATCTCAAGAGGGTCGAAATTTTTAGGTTTTCCAAATTTAGAAGGAGTTACAACTGAATAATAACCAATTACAACAAACTCCTATATTTTAGGGTTTAGTTTTTAGCTTACTAATATATACACATCACAACAAATTACACTATCTGAGGGAAAAATAAATAATTTTTGGAGTCTCCATGGTGACTTGGTATGCTCCATCTAGTTGGAAATCGAATTAACCATGATCCGAGCTGATTATACACTTTCACAACGAATCTTGCCATGGCGCTGCAAAATTGTCTCAAATTTTTTGTAGCTACTTATTTTGACATTTCTCCCAAATGGAGAACTAGGTTGGGAATATTTTTGGTCATAAGGTTAATATAATTATTATTGTTCTCCAAAAAATATTTTGGCAAAACCTAGTTCACGATTTTTGAGAAAAAACAAAAATCATTGTAGGTGATGGTTGCTTATTTCTCGAAAAATGTGAAGTATTTTGACCTGAAATTAAGTGAATTTATTCATATTATACTAATGCATCTTTCCTCAAAATTTTATGGAAAATTAATGCACGGTTTGGGAGATATGATGAAAATACACTTTCGCTACAAAACTGCTTACTACAGGAAATTTCACAACGTGCCTATAATTCGCTGTGAAATCTTTGTTTTTTACTACTTTCACCTTTGAACTTGTTGTAGTTGTGTACATGTTTCATAATGGTTTTATCCTTTTCATTTGAAGTTATTAAGCTATGTCATGATCACTGCATATTCAAAAAAACTTATCTGAGTGGAGGATTTGAAGCATATTTATTTCTTAGGTTTCCTTACAAGCCCGTAACTGGTCTGCTCATCCATTACATATATGATTTCCTCAGTATATTTTGGACTTACAATTGATTCAAAACTTAGTGTTAATCATTATTGCAAGTATGTAATCAATATTGGACAAAACTGAATTTTTAGGGTTTCACATTCATTTATCATTCTCAAAACTTGAGCAAACCTTGAACACAAAAATAAAGTCTTTTTTGACCATTTTTTACTTAGTTGGTTGTTTCTTATTAGATGCCATGAATGCTAGTAAAAATAAGAAATATGATGTCGGGATTCAAAAACAAATAAAGTTTTCGTAGTGAATAGGAACTTTGGTAGTGCCCAAAAATTTCGCAGCGAGCAAGTTTTAAACTGCTTGATACTGCAAATTACTTAAAACACGTTAAAAAATCAGAATTATATGAATGCTGACACAAGGACACCACTGACTCCAACGATTAAAATCATTATTTCTAATCATTGTGGAGATAAGGCGGTTTTGCAGCTATTTTAAAGTTGACAGTTATTGCTACGAAATGCTATGAGTTTTTGTAGCGGGCTTTAAACTAGTTGGTTGTAAGTCATAAAGGTACAAGTTTTAATTGAAATGTCTAAGTAACCCTTTGTACATGTTATAACATACCCTCAAGACACTATAATTAACATAACAATATTACTTGACGTTTGTACATTTATACACACTAACATGGGCTCCAATGGAGATGTTATCCCCCTTGTGAGGTAGCAAAGAACCTAAAGACCTGTGCCTTATCCATTGGTTTTATTCCAAGACTGAGAACTAAAAGGAGATGTTGATTTGGATAACTTATTTATATACATTGGCCCTACTCTAACCTACTGAAGATAACTGCTCAATCAAGTGATACAAAAATTCCAATGCAGCCAATTAAGAAGATGCTCAAGTAATTGGAATCCTTGATTGTGGTTGAACAAAATCAAAACTAGAAATTGTAATGGCAAAGACAACTAATGATGGATCTGGCATTCAGAGTGAAAACATGGTTGAGAATTGAGACTGAAAAATTCCTCGATATAGTCATCTATAAGATCATAAAAATCATAGAAGCTATATTATGTTTGTTGATCCTTAATATATTTTGAAATTTTATTTCCATGGTTGGATTGTTCACGTGTATTTTCTTTTTCAACATATGGTTTCAGCTATAAGTTGTCAAATTCATGATAAAAATCAAAACATTGTTCATCCTCAATATCAAAGGGAAAAAGAAACAATGTGGAAATGGAAGAATTTGGGGTATTTCCTGATTTTCTAAAGATCCAAGTCTTAACTCAATGTCCTTGGAAACCTCATCTAGAAAATGGATTTGATATTTTGAGCTACATTTGCACGACTTTAAATAAGAAGACAAAAATGAAGAAAAATTGTCATCCATTTCATCATCAGTATACATATCATTCCATTCTACGAAACCTTGAATAGAAACAAGGGATGCCACAAACCTTGTTTTCTCCATCCATGTTTCCGAAAAGATGATCCAAAAAAGATGAAAGAGATCTTATAGATTTGTTAGGTAAACCTTCAACCCAACTTATGCACTTTCCTTGGAATCAATTATAAAAAAATTTGATGAATACATCTTGATGTTTGAATTTAAGAATCTCAGTAAAGTCACAAAAGTTTGAGATATGTTTCAAACTCAAACTCAAATCCTCTCAACTAAATTTTTGACCATTCCTTAAAAAATATTCATCCTTTGGTAAAGGATTAGGGAAACCATAAATTTTTGAAAAGTCCAAGCATGGATACCTTGAAATGATAGAATTAGTTTTCAAGTACCTCATTAGTTCGATGGAGTCATTAGTGAATTGCTCAAGCAATGAATCATTATGACAATGGAGTTGCCATGAAAACTTTGAAATATGGATTCTTTTGAAAATGGAGTTGCCTATTGAATGATGCATAACCTCTTTCGTGACTGACTATTGTTCACCATAAAAAATCATATATGGATATTTTTCTTTCTTTCCTAGGGAATATTTCACCTTCGCTCCCCGAGAATGATGCCAAAATGTTCCCACTCCGTAATTTTCCTTGGCTGTGAGAGGAAAACACAAAGGTAACCACAAACCAACTTGCAGATGGGAAGCTAGCCCTTCCAAACTAGAGATGGATCTCTCTTATAACTCAACCACATAAATATTGATTATTTGATAAGTACAATGGTTAGATCTTTAACAATGATAATTTTAGAATATGGTGGTAGAGTGGGGAAGAGGAGTATTGGGCATGGAGTCAAATAAATAGGTGTTTAATCAGAAAATTCCCAAGGACTCGTAATTAAAACAAACAATTTTAGAGGAAATATAGACAATGTTCTCTTATACATTTACCTCGTTGTAGTATGGTAGTTTAATTAATAAAAATAGTCCATTTAAGGACATCATCTATCAAGGATGAATTATGCATTAACTTTAAAAGAATATGTGAAAATATTTGAGTGTGTTGAAATAGAGCATCAAACAGAGGATGAATTATGAATCATATAATTTCATTCAAATAATGAAGACATCAAATATAAATGGAATACTAAGAACGGAAAACATACACAAAATAAAAAACAGACCAATAAAGCATTGGAACATGAATCTCTGAGTTTGAATTTCTCATGCACTTCTGTCTTGAGAGATTTTCATTAAGATGGAATCCTGATACAATACAAGTCCTCTGAGTTCTTCCCTCTCAAACCCCTTCACCTTTCTCTATTTCATCATATATAGGATTACATTACATTCTAGCTCAAGAGGGTTGAAATGTTTAGGTTTTCCAAATTTACAAGGAGTTAGAACTGAATATTAACCAATTACAATAGACTCGTATATTTTACGGTTTAGCTTTTAGCTTACTAATATATACACATCACAACAAATTACACTATCTCAGGGAAAAAAAAATCGACTCTCCATGGTGACTTGGTATGCTCCATCCAGTTGGTAGTCGAATTAACCCTGATTTGAGTTGACTGTACACTTTTGTAGTGAATATGGCCAAGGCGGTGCAAAACTGTCTCAAATTTTCTATAATTGCGTATTTTGATTTTTCTCCCAAATGGAGAACTGGGTTGGGATGAGTTTTGGTTAGAAAGTTAATATAATTATTATGCTTCTCCAAATAAACTGTGGGCAAAACCCATTTCACGGTATTCGAGAAAAACCCAAAATGGGTGTAGGTAATGGTGGCTCGTTTATCCAAAAACCGTGAAGTATTTTGACCTGAAATTAAGTGATTTTATTCATCTTATGTTGATGCATCTTCCCTCAAAATGTTGTGGCAAAAATATGCATGGTTTGGGAGATATTATTAAAATACACATTCACTGCAAAGCTGCTTGCTACAGGAAATTTCGCATTGTGAGTGTAATTCATTGAGAAATCTCTATTTTTTACTATTTTCACCTTTAAACTTGTTTTAGTTGTGTATAGGCTGCATAATTGTTTTATCCTTTGCATTTGATGTCACTAATCTATGCCATGATCACTGCATATTCAAAAAAAATGATCTGAGTGGAGGATTTCAAACATATTTATTTCTTAGGTTTCCTTACAAGCATGTAATTGGTCTAATCATTCATTACATCTATGAATTCCTTTGTATATTTTGAACTTACAACTGATTCAAAACTTAGTGTTAATCATTGTTGGAGGTATGCAATCAAGATTGCACAAAAAATAAGTTTTAGGGTTTCACATTCATTTATCATTCTCAAAACTTGAGAAAACCTTGAAGACAAAAATAAATCCTTATTTGAACATTTCTAAATCACTTAGTTGTTGCTTATTAGATACCATGTCTGCTGGTAAAAATAAAAAATATGATGGCAGGCTTCAACAAAAAATAGATTTTTCACAACAAATAGGAACTTCGATAGTGCCTAAAATTTTTGCAGCGAACAGGTTTTAAAATATTTGATAACTACAAATTACTTAAAACACATTTAAAAACTCATAATTACATGACTCCTAACAGAAGGACACTACTGAATCCAACGCTGAAAATCATGATTTCTAATCGTTGTGGAAATAAGGCAGTTTTGCAACGATTTGGTAATTGACAGTTTGGTGCTACGAAATCCTAGGAGTTTTTGCAATGGGATTTAAACTAGTTGGTTGTAAGTCATAAAGGTACAATTTTGAATGGAAGGCCTAAGTAACCATTTGTACATTTTATAACATACCCTCAATATTCTACAATAAAAAAAAAACAAGACATCTTAACATTTTTACATTTATACGCACTAACAAGAAAAAAATTGGATGAAGATGGTTCAAAGTAGTAAGAAGTAAAGAAAGATTGATTTGTAAAGGGTTTGTTTAGGTTGAGTGTATTGACTTTGAATAAACCTTTTCTCCAGTTGTAAGATTAGAATAAATAAGAATGTTTTTGGCATTTCTATGTTTCAAGAACTTCTAATTTTATCAAATGGATGTCACGTAAGCCTTTATAAATTGAAATATAGAAGAATAAGTATATTTTGAAAATCCAGAAGGATTTAACTTGTCAGACAACAAATATTATGTATGCAAACTGAAGAAATCACTCTATGGAGTAAAGAAAACTACAATATCTTGGTATTCATGAATTGAAAAATACATAAAACAATAAGGTTTCAAAAGAACAATTGCAGATAACAATATTTACATCAAAATAAACAAGGAAGATATGTTAACCATCTTGGTTTATGTTGATGATATAATTTTTGTAAGTAATGTTGATAGAACGACCCAAAATTTTGTAGAAGAAATGCAAAAAGGATTTGAGATTTCCATGTTTGGAGAATTACCATTCTTTCTGAGGCTGCATATTTCTCATTCCAACAAAGGCATATTCATTTCTCATACCATATATATCAAGGAAAAGTTGAGTAAATTTGGAATGGAATAATGTGCACCTATCAGTACACCCATGATCACATGATTGGAGTTAAGAAAAGTTGATGAATCTACAGAAGTAGATAAAACATTGTGTTAGCTTTCTACGAGTCATCCTTAGACAAAAGTGAGGTGAGCCTAGTAACATAGAATTGGATGATTAAATAGGGTTAAACTTGGATGGATCAACAAGACTTGAAAAGAAAGGAAAATACAAAGAAGTTACTGCAGATAATTGATGGACCATTGGGCAATGGAGTCATAAATACTCTACTCATCGAAGGCACTAAAGTTTCTTGTAACACCTCGGGTTTTGAGCCCCCATATTAAATAATGTATTGTTACACTATTGAGAGGCCAGAGTTCCCAAACAATTATTGAAAGGCCAGTGTTCCAAAGAAATGTAATGTTTTGATCATTATTAATAATAAGTACATCGTTGGCTACTAGACAAACAAGGACTAGAGTTATAGGGGGCTATGATTCCACAAGAGATGGGGCTTGAGGGGCTAAGAATTTTATTTTATATTTTATTCTCCATTTTTCTTAATGGAGAATAGAAGTTATGTGAGATCCTTGGGGAAAGGCCGAGAGGTTCTTGATACCCACAGATTACATAAACCTATCTTTGGCCTATTAGGGGAGGTTCGTTCTCTCTCACTCTCATTTCTCGTCTTCTTTCTGCTTCTAGTCACTTCACTCTTCCCTCACACATTCATTCACTTGATTGTTCATTGTTTCACACCTTGCTTGGATATCTCACTCCATTCATTTCCGCCACCCACTCATCTTTCCTCATCTGTGTCTTGGATTGGGGAAAGGAAAACAAACTGCTAAAGAGAAGCCATGGTATTATTGTCTGTAGAGTTTGTTGCTATAATCTAGCCATGAATTTAGGCTTGCATGTCTGAGATGCGTTGTCTTGTGTCCATCTTTGTTCACAAATGCGAGTCCTGAGAGTTACAACATGCAGATTCTGGACCAGTTGCGCTAGAGCCCTAGAAGGAGAAGGACCGCTTGAGGGAGTGTGTGGCAGAGAAGGGTGGGGCTCCATTCTCTTGGGTGGTGCAAGCTGGGTAGAAGAGATTTGGGTACTTGAATGTTGTGAATGCTAGGAAATCCTATGAGAGATTGAGTGTTGACTGGTTCGGGAATCCAGGTAACACTCTCGAACCGTCCTTGTGGATTCATAGCCCTGGCTCAAGGTTGACATTGTTGTTGAGATTTGGAACAATAGTTTCTATGGTTGGGTGGAACATCCTTGGTCTGCAACCATTTGGCGTCTTCCTTTATAACTATAAGTGTTATCTGATTTGGTATATTTAGTTGTATCTGAATGTATTATGCCGTGTATTTATTTATCATTTAATTAAATATTTAGAATATGCATGTTTGTTGGTTATTGCAGTGCATGTCATTAGATATTTTCTTTTATGCATCCTTATTTATTGAAAAAGGTATTGGTAAGAGAAATAAGTCAAATGGTGGGCTTGAAGGTAGCATACCCTCGGCCTGTGGTTGGCGGGGTATGTTACAGATTGGTATCAGAGCAATAAAGGAAAGGTTAAGGTTGCTTCGGTAGCGTTACCCGATCAGGGTATAAGGCCAGGGGATGTTACAGATTGGTATCCGAGCTTCTGGTTGAAACACCAGGCCGATATGGGTCGGGTCTATTGGCCAGATTCTCGTGGCTGAGATCGAATTCTGACCTTGAAGTTGAAAATTTCAGGAGGAATGGCATTGCAGAATCTACGCAGGAGCTAGAACGTCAAAAATCCTTTGTAAGGGTTTGAAGGATCGTGACCATCCCTTTTGAATTCAGGAGTGATCACCACTATGGGATCAAGAGTGATCCAGGATCATTGGATCAAAGGGTAGGTGAACAAGGATCGTCCGATGAAGGCAAAGAAAAAGGTTGAGGAGGTTTAAGTCTTAGTTGTCAGATCTGCGCGTGAGTGAATTTAAGTCATAGATCTCGTGGATGTTTGGAGAATAGACACTCCAGGAGAAGAAAGCCCTCATGTTGCATTAAAGAAAATCTCCTGAAGCACAAAGTCCTGAGTTAATCTAGACCATCCATTAAGGAAGAATCGTGTCAGCAGATTGACCATCTCGGGAATTCAGAGTTCATGTGAATTGGAGTGTGTTAGTGTGGAAACTCCCGAAGCCCGAAGTTTTGAAGCCAGGAATTCCAAAGTGACGTGGCTCGTGGACGTCACCTAGGATGATGTGGACACATGGGATGTGTGCCATGTGTCAGTGATTTTTGAACCTATGGAAGATTGAAATTTCAGTTAGAATGTGACACGTGTCACCCGCCTAATTGGGCTATGTGTCTGCTTCTAGTATTTGTCCACGTGTAGACAGATCGTGTAGTTGGGAGACTGGGCACTCCGGAGGAAAAAGATGTGATGGTTTGCGTTGGGTCGAGAACACCCTAAGGCCTAAAGGCTGGAGTACATATCGATCGTTGATTCCAGAAGACACTTGACAATATATCTCGTAGTCCAGATACTTAGTACTCCGAGGGTTTTCAAGTCTCTACAAGTGAAAAGTGTTGATGTGCCGAAGTAATAGAGGATCGTCCATCCCACCACTATATTAAGACATAGACCATCGATCTCATGAAGCCTCCAGATGGAGGCGGGGTCATCCATTTGATGGGATATTAAATCTCGATTGTTCGATCCTTACGATGGAGCTAATAGATATTTCGGTGAAAGCTAGCTCTGGGAGGAAATAGGAGTTGACAACAGAGAAAATATGAATCACGAAGTCCAGAGGACTTGGTCCTAACATCGGTCCCATGAACAGGTAAAAAGGTCTTGGGAGGTAACTTAGCCATGGGTTTGTGGCTCGCACAAGCCCCGTGTGAAAGAACATGGAGTGAGGCGCTAAGGAAGGGACTAAGCCGCAGATTCAACCCTGGGTCACTTGAAACCTGGTTTGAGGGAAGCACCTATGCAGGATGAAATTATTTATTATCCATGGATAATAGGACACTATTATTTTGCAGAGAAGGGGAATATATTCTTCATGAAGTAAGAAGAAAAGGGCTTGTAGCATTGTTTGGAATATTTCTTTATATGCATAATTCTAACAAAATAGTCACTTGCACACTTTGCAGAATTAAGAGATTTAAACATATCATCTCGGAATGGAGATTCAAGATAATAGGACACTATTATTTTGCAGAGAAGGGGAATATATTCTTCATGAAGTAAGAAGAAAAGGGCTTGTAGCATTGTTTGGAATATTTCTTTATATGCATAATTCTAACAAAATGATCACTTGCACATTTTGAAGAATTAAGAGATTTAAACATATCGTCTTGGAATGGAGAGTCAAGATATGGAAGAAGGTGAGGGATCCTCCAGCCATGATAGAGAGGTCGAAGGCTAGAATAACAGAGTTGTTAATGGAGAGATAGATTCCAATGGATGCAAGGGAAGAGGAGAGCAAGAAACATTAATAAAAACTGTAAGAAAACTGAAAACATAAGTGCAGAGATACAAAGAAGACAATGAGAGGTTGATGAGAGAGAAAATTCAGATAAATTCTTGAGTGTTGTAGAGCTTAAATCAATTGCATAGGAAAATAAGGAATGGCTCCTAGCCAGGGGAAGCAGGTGGGTTTCATGAAATAAGAGATGATCATGGAAGAGTTGGTTATTCGAGAAGTTCTAGAAGAACTCATAGAAACCACTCACCTCCTTAATTAGCAAGAAATTTTTATGAATCAAAAGATTCTGTAAGTAGTCCATATGTGTCTCCTGTTAGGCACCAAAGAAGGAGACAAAAAGTGGATAGTTTGGAAGGAGAGGTGAGAAATCTTAAGACACCCTCCTTTGATGGTGAAAAATAAAGGGAAGATGATGTTGAAGCATGGTTTCTTGGAATCAGGATATATTTTCAATTGCATAACTATTCATCAAACCTAGAAGCCATAATTTCCACCTACCATTTACACTAGAAATATGCAATGTGGTGGGATCAATTGAAGCAAGTTGAACACATTAATGAGAATAGGATCACTTGGAAGTAGTTCAAGAAGTACTTCCAGAAGGAGTACCTCTTAGAGAATTTCTATGACAAGGTGTAGTGTCCCCAAGGCCGAGCCCCGCTACAGATCATGTTATATGCAAAGAATTGTAAATATGTTCTATAGGCTGGTGAGCCAAGTTTTGCATAAGCTGTAGGCTTATGAGTTTTGTTAGGCCAGGGAGCCTAAGTGTTGA
>SNQJ01S0028197.1:49861-79706 GCA_010110895.2 Picea sitchensis | reverse complement strand
ATAACTATTGATTATTTCTCATATATTATGCATGATGTATTGTGGTGTATTGGTGTAACTCTTATACTATTGTTCATTGCTCATTGGATATATTTGAATGGTTTAAATATAAGTTGAAAAAGGTTTGCATGGTGTATTGTGGTGTATTGGTGTAACTCTTATACTATTGTTTACTTCTCATTGGATATAGTTGAATGGTTTAAGTATAAGTTGAAAAAGGTTTTAAATTATACTTGATACTGATTCATCCCCCTCTCAGTATCAACAGAGATCATACAATACTATCTTATGAACTAAATCATTGGTAGATCATCATCCTATTTAATATACCATAACATTCTTTACATCCTTTGTTCGATAAGCTTCAAGGATCAATGATAAGTCATAGATGCCATTTTTTATTATAAATAAATCATACAATTATATAATAATAACCGTTTTTTTTAAAGACGAACCACCTATGGCAACTCATCACCTAAGTGTTTTACAAGTTATGTTGGTTTTCTATCGTAATCAATCCATGCTATCATTGACAATCAATTTAAGATAATTCCAATTTTCAAATTGCATGTTTCACAGTGGCATTCACATTCCAATCGCCACCTATACATACCTCAGACTTCCTTGTTATTTACAAGTTTAGGGAAACATTACTACTTTTTTTCAAATTCCGACATTACTAATTTTTTTCAAATTCCCAACACGGATCATTCTTACCAATATAAATTTATGGATCAAATTATATTTAACCCAACAATATTGTTAACTATCATTTTTCCTAAAATTATCATTTTTCCTAAAATTATATCTTTTCCTTTGAACTCCAAATTCATAATACATTTATTGTTCTTACTCATTTTTAGGATCACTTCATTTCATTTAATAAGCATGTAAAGATCTAGTTTCAAAATCATTCAAGTGGTTTTGTCATAATTCATCCACTTAAATCATAAAATACTTCAATTTGACAATCCATTTTATCAATTTATGATTCATTTGCATGCAAATCAACCTTTATGGTGGATACAATCTTCCAACTATCATAATTGGACCAAAATCTCATCATTACTCCTTTCATGTCAACTCACCCCATCCTCCTTTTGCTTACAATTCATCTATGTCCATTGCTTTCTAATATCATATACATTTTTTTTCTAACCACTTTAAACGAAGTTGTCATGTTTCCTTCTAGTCGTACATCCAGTAGATTACATTTAACTACTTTCCCAATTATAGGATTGTATTCTCTCTCAATACAATCATATAATAAGGAAAGTAGTTAAACATAATCTACTAGGTGTACGAGTAGAAGTAAACATGGCAACCTCATTTAAAGTGGTTAGCAAAGAATTCATATGATATTAGAAAGTAATGGACATAGATAAATTAAAGTGGTTAACAAAGAATGTATTATATGATATTAGAAAGTAATGCGCATAGATGAATTGTAAGTAAAAAAAAGATGTGGTGAGTTTATATATATATATATATATCAAATTTCAATATGTTATGAAGATTGTCTTAGTTTCATAATAAGATAATAAAATTTCACGATACCAAGCCATTTTTTATCTTTAATAAGTATTAGTAAAAAAAATTGACAATTTATTTCAAACTGACATTTTCATTATATCTTTTCATTCAATAACTTTATACTTAAATCATAAGTCCATGATCACCAAATCTAATATTTTCACTTATAATAAAAAATCAATATATATCCCAAATTGTTGTGTTTTCTTTCTATAGGTTAATCCTTTAAGGAAAATTATCCACCTTTTCAGATTTGGTAATACATAACCTTCATTTCATATGAATAAAAAAATAGACTCTCCAACCAAATTGGTATAGAAATACAAGTTTCTTATCCTTCCTACCTAATACCAACTCATTATTCTTCACCATTTGCACATGATCCCTCTCTTTACCTCAATCTCAAATATTCATATACATATATGCACACATTGGTCAAGTTTTAAATATTTCATTCACAAACTCATGTCCACGAGACATGATCTTCAACCTTCAAATACAAGTATTTATGTTCAGTTTTCTATCTCAACACATTAAAGATTAACTATACCATTCAATTTGCTCATATCTCCACTATCATTCTTATCATTACAACCTTTAACATTCTTAATATTTCTCAATCCAACCTTTAACATTCTTCATATTTCTCAATCAACTTGTTGAAATCATTAGATAAGAAAGTTTATTAAGTTTATTACTTGCGTTTGGTCATTTTCTCATTTCATTTCATCTTTACCAAAAAAATTCTTATCTTCATCATTACATTAGATTATTCTATAGATTCACCTATAACTTCCCCAAACTTCTTAGTAAATCTTATTCTGATCTTTCAACCAAGTATAAGTATGCACAAACATGAGGAACGAGGATTTAAAAAATAGCTTCTCTAGTAAATAAATTCATGAGCAATCCTAATATTTAGACAATTAAATATGGTAGTCATACTATTATGTTCAACATGCCATTCCATTTCTTTTCCTAAAATTTTAAAGTGAGATCTAATAAGGTAGTTTCAACTTTGGATTATGCATAATATTAATTTATCATCCCCTAAATAAATTATAATTTTACAATATTATCTATATCCATGGGATTTCATAATTGTTCATCAATGGAGTATACATATCTACAAAGGCTTCATTACGATGGTTTTCACAACCATTTAAATTATAAAAGAACATAATTCATCTTTTATCCATGTCTAACTTCTTACAAGCTATCAATCATACCTCTAATCATTTTGGGACCATCCATGTTTAATCACTAGTTATTTAACATAATTTATGCCCTTAAAGGCGAGTCTTCAACTATATTTCCACATTCCTATTATCATGGACCATTGGCATCTAAGTCCATATCCATTCTTGATCTAAATCAGACGAGTAGTGTCTTTAAGTCCATATCCATTCTTGATCTAAATCAAACTAGTAGTGTAGTTTTGTAGCATTCTTGCTACCATACATCCACTTAATATGAATCATCAACTTAATGTTTAACATGCACATATATATGCTCCTTTTTCATACTTATATTCTAGTCATCAATGTCCTCTTCTCAAAATATTTACCCAACTATTTTGTGCCTTACATAGGACAAAATCAATCATTCACTTTACTAATGAGTTATATCAATATAAGGTTAATAGACATTTAATACCTCAAATGGCTTCATAAGTTGCAAGACTTTAAACCATCATAATAGTATTTATCGTTAGATTGGATTTTATTGTTGGAGGTGCGTTATATTCTTTGCATTGAAACCATGCATTCATGCACAAGCTATTACTTATAACACGAGCACTATGATCTTATCCACAAATATTAACTAGGGTTAAGAGACTAGGGTATATCTATGCATACTATGTGCATATGCCATTGTTTTTTTCTTTCATTGAAAATATGTATATGTTGTTTTATTTAAAAAAGTTTTAAAACTTACATCTACCAATTCATTGATTCCATCTTCTACTTAGTAGTTCTAAGGTAAATATCATTCTATATAAGGATCTATTTTAGATAATTTAAAAATAGCATAAGTTTATGTTTCCTTCGCTTAAACCATATATGGCTCTCTCTATAACCGTAGTTGTTTTTTACATTAAATACTTCCCCAAGGTTGCATACCCTAATAAGGCCATAGTATACATATTCAATTAATATAGAAGATTCATGAGACACACACAATGTCTTCCTTGACTTCTTATATGCTCTTCACCACTATACTTTATTGTAGGTGTAAAAGAAAAGACATAAATGCATTCTTTCTTCTAGGCCATACTTTATTTACCCTAATACATAACACATGCAATTAATAATGTACACAAATTCCTTATACAATAATAAGGTTAACAACAAACATGTGGTTTTATTAATACTTAGAGTTGTAATTGCGCTTTGATATCATATGTAGTGTTTTCTTAAAAACTAAAACAACTAAGCAAAACTATTCTACAAATTGAAACTAATATTATTTTTTTACAATAAATCATTATTCTACAAAATGAGACTAATTGTTTTTTAATAAATCATTAAGTATGCACGAGTATGTAATCACTTGATCTCAATACTCTAAAGAAATTCTACTTGATTCTTCCAACTAGGTAATATAGAACATGATTTTATCCTTATTTTCACAATATTCTAACATACTTGACATAATTATTCCAATAATTAAATCTGAACTTATAAAATGATAGCACTTATATTTCCTTATGTCAAGGGCTCGTTGATTTAAATAGAATAATTATACCCATTAGATTCAATCACGTTGTTTAAAGTATAAAATCATTCCTCAATAAACTACCAAGTCTTTCAATGAAGACTTGAAATCAAATGATATATAAAAGTTTGTAATATGTTCTCCTTCCATCTTTATACTTTTATTTTACTACTTCCTCTTGTACGGGTATGAATCACATCGATCAGTTATGATTAAATTCATATCAATGAAAGTATAAGAACATAATTGAACTATTATAAAATCATAAGAGACAATCCTTGCTATAGAAATTCTTCCTTTCAACTCTCTAATGCAATTCTTTGATCTCAACAATCCTTCTTATACAAATTATTCAATTCATATTATATATGGTTAAAATGATTAAACATTCAATCATGCATTAGATTCTCACATTTATGAGGGGTCAATAATGAAGGTATTCCTATGGATGCATCTTCATGTAAACTAACTTGCTAACTCAATAGCAATTGAAGTTTTTTAAGTTAAAAGAAAAAAAGAAAACAATTTTAGAATGACATGCTTTTCTAAGTTGGAAATGAAGACAAATATTTCAACTTGTGCAATGATTTTTCTGAGGTAATATCTCACATGAAACCCCTGAGTACTTCCCCACTTCGTGGATGTTAAACGGGGTAAACCACCGGACCTGATGTCCATGGCAGGCCTAACACCAAGGGGGAACAATAGATTCGAATCCGTGAACTCCTCTATTGGGGACAGATTCACGTCTAGCTCATAACCACTTGATCTAACCCTTAGGGCTAACTCAACTCATACAATGACGATAAATAAAACAAGGGAAGCATGCTGTGATGCACTGCCTCCGAACTACCATTTAAATGGGTGAATCCAATATATCGAGAATCCAAATCTTGAAGACGTGGCGCCAATCCAGGGGTTCGTATTAAGCCTCGAACCAAGTGAAGCTTGCAATGAGATTGTAAATGTATGGACCAATAAGATATGAGAAAACTATAACTTTTTATTATAAAAARATATTTTTTATTGTTTTGTATGTTGAACATAAAATTTGAGTGAAATMTTTTAAGTCAAACAAAAARTAATACAAAAGTCAGAGCAAATTCATTGYTATATACTACCACCAAAAACAATACAGAAACAATACAATAAGRAAATATCATTRGAATAATAAAAGTTCATTTTTAAAGATGTCCTACTTTCACTATGATTTTAACTCAATCATATCTTTCACTTTCAMTATGATTTTAACTAAACCATATCCTTCTCAACATAGATATGCAAGCTTACCATCGAATATAATAAAGAATTTTCCTTAATGATTCCACTATGAATAAGTATCTCTTTTATACATTCTTTATGTAACTTTGCAACCCAATTATATTACAAATATGAATAAGTATCTCTTTTATACATTCTTTATGTAACTTTGCAACCCAATTATATTACAAAAATGGCATCTAAAAATAAATCTAACTTCTAAACTATGAACAAGAMTAAATATCAAATTACAATAATAGGTTTTTAATTCAACTCAAAAGAGGATTAGAGAATGACCTTAGTGAGGGTTAATCCTATASCTCAATAACTTAAATCATTGAACCCACTTCGAGAAGAAAACCCCAAAAAAGAAACATTTTAATTTTCCTTAAAAATCYATTTTTTACACACGGAGAGAGAAATAGATCACTATAGGACATGCATGTGGGTGGTCTTAAGGAAACTTGCATGTCTGCATGGGTTTTCCTCTTGAAACATGAACATGCATAAAAACTGCATGTGGGTTTCCGTTCTACACGGTACACATGTATTTGTAACCCTATAAATTTCTTAAAAGATTTCTAGAATTTTCCACAAGAAATCAAACAAGATGAGGTCTTCTACAATGTTTTATGCTAATTAAAAGATACCAGTAATAAAAATATTTAAATATTTAAACCTTCCAAAACAAGAAGACTTAATCTATTAAGTCTAGGGAAACCAAACCCCAAAGGGAAATTTATGAACAACAAGGGATGTAAAAGAACTTTTTTTCAAATTAACATACTTTTTTTTTTTTCCAGATGGATGTAGATGTTATTTCTCCTAAGTGTTCATCTCTAAGCTTACTCCTCATTTGTGCTCCAAAGTCGAACTCCAACTTTCCAATTGTCTAAAAGCTTACCACTTGACCTCCTTATCACATCCTAAGGGTGCTCTTCTTCCCCTAAGACCCTTGAGCTACAAGGGTTGTATGAAGGTGTGCACGAGCTAGCAATGGTGATAGGGCTTGCTCACTTCACTAACACATTATGAAACTACCAAAGAGTTATGGAGTCCACACTCCTAAGAAAACATGATCAATATTTTCACAATCAATACCAAACTCTCCACCATTTCACTATGAAAAGTTTCAATATTAAATCAACCATCCATCATTAGGGAGCATAAGGTGCCATCGATTTCCACCATTCATATCTTCTTACAATACTTATCTAAAATGCCACATGCCCTCTCATGCAAAATTCCTAATTATTAATTCACTAATATGCATATTATTCTCTCTTCCCTGCATAATTCTAATTTCTAATTAACTTAAATGCATATTATTCACCCAACTCCTAAATACATTTCCTATTTTTACTTACATATACTTTATTTAACCTATTCTAACTATTTAAGTGCACACACATGATAATTCAGGTTTAAATAAATAAAGCCTCTAAAATAGGAGATGAATAATTTATATTAATAAATATCTCTTAGTATTTAGTTTCTATTTCAAACTTGTCTTATAAAATCACCTAATTTACCCATAAATATCCCCTCTAATTAAATGAGTGAAAATAGTTTTATATGAATAATGCTTTCACAAGTGTAGTTCTCTTCTTTAAAATATCATTCTAAATGCTATGCACATAAATGATACTTTGTCTCAAAATAATGAATCTCAATCAACACTAATATCAATATCGATATAATCAATATCAAGGGCGAGGTTGTGCCCACTCCACCACTCTAGGTACACAAATACATTTTCATGGTGGGGATAAAACTAATGTAAGATGGTGAGACCACTTTTAACTCCATTCTGTTTACACATGGAAAAAGACTCACAGTCATTGAGGAATAAGGAATACCTTTCCTTATTGTGTGCCTCTTAGTTATACCTCTTGAGCGACTACTTGTTGTCTACCCTCATGACAACATGTAACCTCATGGATGAAGTACCATCTCCAACTCGTTACATAGAAGGTGTTCTTGGTAAGAAGGAAGTAGGGACACTCCTCCTTGTAACACACCCGACCCTTGAGTGACTTTCCTAGGGATGGGGCATCAAAATTTCGTTCTCCTTAAGTCATCAAATCATTCATTCAAGGTTTCTACCACACTTTTCTCATTCAAAGTTCTCTAACCTTGGTCTCCATACTCAATCCGAGCTTAGAATCGACAGATATACATTTTCGATGTTCTTCGGGCATTTATTGGTTGAGGGCCACGTGGAACACATGTGGATCCACCTCACACGTGTTATTTCCAAGTTCCTTCCTCCACGGTGGAAGACCATCCACCGCCTGATCCCATGGCGGGACTTACTCTCTTCCTCTTATGTTAGTTGTGGAGGAATTCGACGCTCCGACGTCTTTTCTATCTACGCACGAGACCACCTGGAGTTCTGAACTTACGAAGTCCCTTAATCTCACCACATGGCTCTGACCTCTGGGCCGTTCGGTCTCTCTATCATACTACATCCCAGATCCTCCAGAGTCCCGAAGTCCCAGACTCCTAGAGTTTCGATCACTTCACCAACCACATTGGCTAGGCAGACACATATCAGGAACTGAAACTTAGGAGGGGTTGGGGTGACACGTGTTACATTCCAATGGGCCTATAGGGTACGACATACACACGAATCCGGGTGACACGTGGCACGCCAAGCTGTGTTCCACATCACCCTGGGTGGCGTCATTGCACCTCGTCACCTTGGACTAATAGGATTCTACATTCCTCAGATCTCACGGTCGAGATTCAGTCACGTAGACTTATAGATCTATGACTCTCATTACCTAGGGGATTTGACGTTTGGGAGTGTTGCTATGCAAACTCATCATACCTTTCGAAGTGCCCAATCTTTGAACTAAAGGGGCTAGCGCCATGCATTCCTGATATATCGACGGATGGGAAAGGATCGGAAGGATCCCATGATCTACAGTTCTAGGTATTTCGCGACTCTGACCTTCAGGGTTTCATATCCCAGTTTAGTTGGCAAGATAGGTTCACCCAACCACTTGGGGAACCGCCTATCACCGGTCAATATTATGGGAAATTGAGTCTCCTAGTCACCTTCGGCCCGTATAAGGCTGGTAAGGTTGGTCATACTCCGAAGTCCCGAACTTTCGGAGCTCCGAAGCCAAGGGAACATAACTTCCTTAGGATTAGCCCAAGGTTCCTCGATATTGGTCATATGGGTCCTTTCAAACGGATCTCGTCTACTCATATTCCAAATGAAGGGACCTCCCTGTTTTAATGTTTCCACTTTGCTATCCTTCCTTAGATTTTATAATGAAATGGTTAAGGACTTGGGTCTGAAATTCCGGTCATACGCCAAGTGGTCCAGAAGAGGCATCCTCTTCGGATGGACAGGTTCAGGTTGTCACAATATCTCCTATATCGGTCATCTTATAATCTCATATCCCAGGAATCCTCAGGATCTAAGTTGGGCATATAGACTATTGGTCGAAAGTGTAAGTTTACAAGAAAAAGGAGGCATGTACATATTGTAACCATTCCACACATAAAACATTTATAAATACACATATGTATAAATCCCAACATTCATCCATTATTCTGGTTCAACATATAAAACAGGGAAAATACTTATCAGAACTCTCCTATATCGGTCATCTTATAATCTCATATCCCAAGAATCCTCAGGATCTAAGTTGGGCATATAGACTATTGGTCGAGAGTGTAGGTTTTCAAAGAAAAGGAGGCATGTACATATTGTAACCATTCCACACATAAACATTTATAAATATATGTGGTATAAATCCCAACATTCATCCATTATTCTGGTTCAACAATTAAATGTAACATTCTATCGTAACTGTGATGACGGAAGCCGACCGGCTGAAAGGTGCCCATTTCCACTCAACCATAGGCTCAGCCTACTCCTAATGGATTTACAACTAGCCACCCTCGAGTTAAGACCACTATGCTACGATAAAATCCTTTCTTCAGACTGCAGAATGATCCCAAGCCGAATTCTTCTTGGAATCAATTAACTACTACTAATTTATTGAGTTATTGGCGCATACAAGATTCACTCAACACATGGAGATCACAATATATTCAAGATGTAGAAGCCAAGCAAAGATCCCACCTTTATTATGAGCAATGTAAGATCAATACAATGATGGCCGACGGCATAAACCTCCGATGGTCATACAAGCAATAGATAAGAGTTGCTGTAAAACACCCCCGACAATAAAAATAAGCCTCCAAAGGCCGGATATACAATGAAGACTAAATCAAGAAGATCTGAAGTTGCATCAATGCTCAACCTCCAAGCCGAAAGTGCCACGCCCCGCTAGAATGATGTTGAAGCTCTAATATTCTTTTCCCGCTACTAAAAAAGTGTCCAATCATCTCAGAAATATGCCAGCCGATAGATCGGGCACCGTAAGGAAACGTGTGTCCAAATTTCCAAATCCACTCTCAAACCCTCAGAGATCTGAATTCTCCATCAATGGTGTACTCCCATCGATGATCAAACCCTAGTTGGTTTTCGTACTGGATGAAGCGAGGCTCAAATGCTCAAACTCCTCCAAGGATATAGATCGGGCTATCAGAATCCCGTAGGAGAAGTTTCGCTCCTGGACATCTCCTCAAACAAATCTCCCTAGATCTGAGTTTTATCATCACGATATCCCCTATGGCTCAATGACGCCCCAATCTACGACAAATGTAGAATGATGATAACCCTCCGTAAAATCCCTCAAACTGATGGTAATGCCCCTGCAAACAAAACCTAACTATCGGAATGGCCCCAGGCACTCAGGATAAGCCGGGATCAACCTCCCTCGATAAGTCAGTCCTCGAAGACTAGAAATGGTGTGGAGGAGTCTTTCATCCCCGAGACCAAGTCTAGAACAAGGTGAGTGGGTCTTTCAACACTGAGTTTCTCACAAGGGTTTGTACAACAAAACCCCAAACTAAATTCTCAAGAGTACAGAAAATGCTAATCCAAAACCGTAATGAGTAATAGGTGCACCCCAGCCTTTTACTTATACTTTTTCCTTCTAATTCTCTCGTTGAGTTAGGTTAACTCCTCAGGTTAATTCCTTCTATTCTTCTCATTGCTGAGTTATTTCTTACTCCTTTATCCTTTTCCTTTCTTCTTAATTCAACTTAAAAATATAACTTTTAACTTCTGATTCTTTTTCCCCTCAAGCAGGAGAGACTATGACCTAGTGGGGTGCCTGCATCATCGAAGTTCTCCTCATATCACCTCTAAGAGGTGTATTATTGGCTGTGATCATCAAAAGTAGGGATAGAGCTTACTCTCCTCCTCCCGCTGTGATCTTGGAAACGGTTTACATGATATTGAGCAAGGAGGAATATCCCCGTTTATCAGCTCGTATTGTACACCGCTAGCTACCCACCGCTGGTAATCGCAATATCACTTATTTCCTCAGCCTTTCCGGAACCGGAGAGCTTCAATTCTCTTGTCTCGTGACTTCAGAGGGTCTCTCTCTACCCATTGCTGTATACTAATTCACATTCCGTCGTGCATGGAAACCTTATGATGGGTGCTTTCTCCCCATCCCCTCATTAACTTTCGAGGAGGCCTTCCCACCTACTCATCTTGACTATAATTCATTTATGGGTCAGAGGACTGTTCTGGTCTTGAGCAATTAAATCCAGTAAGGTATTGGTTTGGTGAAGGTTAACGAAACCATTCTTGGTCCCCTTCACCATCTATTTTCATAACATTTGTGGTCTTTCTTAGTACACCCCCTTCCGATAGTCATGCAACACTTATCCATTTTCTAGTAAATAAAAAAATTTACATTCATTGACCTTTTATACAAAGGTCCATCAAATCAAACATTCACACATATTGAGTTTTCCATAGTCTCTTGGCCATTATAGTTATATTTACAAACTGGGGGAAACAGGGTGTTGCAATTCCCTCCCCCTTAAAGGAACATCGTCCTCGATGTTCTATCTGTCAACATGTTTTGTATATACAGAAGTGAACAAAAATGGATATCTTTGTCTCATGGCATCCTCCATTTCCCACATAGCCTCATCTGTGCCAAAGTGTTTCCACTGCACCTTGACCTATGCAATGGTTCAGTTCCTGAGTGGAGTTTCCTTCATGTCTAGTATGCATTGAGTTTCTGGAAAGAATTCTCCCTCTGGTCCACTTGGATCACAAACCAATCAATTATATGATTAGAATCATGTACATATTTATTCAATAATGAAACATGGAAAACATTATGTACCTTTACTATGGGAGGGAGTGCTAGCCTATAGGCTACATGTCCCACTCTATCTAAGACCTCAAAGGGTCCATAATACCGAGGTACTAGCATGGCACAAGCTCCCATTCTCAAGGAACTCTTCCTGGGCCTAAACCTAAGATAGACATGGTCTCCTGTCTTGAACTTTCTAGCAGTTCTCTTTCTATCGACGTAACTCCTCTGTCTATCCTTAGCGATTTTCAGTTTTTTCTTTATCTGAATCACTTGTTGTTTCATTTCTTTCAGCATGTCGGGTCCGATTGTAATTCTATCCATTGGATTACTCCAACTGATTGGAGTCTTGCACTGTCTACCATAGAGGGCTTCAAAAGGGCTCATCTTCAGTGATTCTTGATAACCGTTGTTGTAGGAAAATTATACCAACGACATGTAGTCTTCCCACTTCTTAGGTTGATGCATTACATGCATCCTTAACATGTCTTCTAATATCTAGTTTACTCTTTCTATCTGTCGATCGGTTTGAGGGTGATAGGCTGTGCTAAACAACAATTTAGTCTCAAAACCAGCCATCAAGGATTTCCAAAAGCTTCAAGTGAATTTTGTGTCTCTGTCAGATACAATATCCCTAGGCATGCCATGCAGTCTGAATATCTCCTTCATGAAGATGTTGGCAATATCTATTTCCTTGCAAGTCGATTTGAAAGGAATGAAGTGAGAAGACTTGCTCAAATTGTCCACCACTACCATGATGTCATCATTATGTCTATCCGATTTTAGTAATTTGGTAATGAAATCCATGGAGATGGTCTCCCATTTCCATTTTGGAATTGGTAGCGGTTGCAACAACCCTGCTGGGTGTCGATGTTTTGCCTTAACTTGCTGGCATTCTAGAGATTTAGCTAAATATTCAGCTATGTCCTTTTTCAATCCAGGCCAATAGAATTGTTTTCTAGTGGCCGTAATCATTTTCTGATAACTTGGATGACCAATGTATGGTCTCTTGTGCAGTTCATCCATTATGAACCTCTTCAAGTCATCACAACTTGGGATATACAATCTATTTTTGTAAGTCAGCAAACCTTCATCCAACATATGATAGCCTTCATACTTTATCCCTGTGGGCTCTTTCTTTAGGTACGATGTCATGGCCTTGAAGAATGCATATGTTTCTTGTGCATTCCTGACTCTTTCCCTAATGTTCGTTTCACAGGTGCTCACCACTACCGGATGAATCATTTTCATACTTCTGCTAAGGGCATTGTCCACCCTATTTTCCTTTCCTTTTATGTGTTTGATTTCAAAATCAAACTTACTAAGGAGAGCCATCCACCTAGCTTGTTTAGCAATGAGTTTCGGTTGATCAAACAGGTGCCTCAATTCACATTGGTCTGTCATAAGTATAAATATCCTACCCAGGAGGTAATTCCTCCACATTTTTAAAGCATGCAATATGGCAGGCAACTCTAGATCATGGGTCACATAATTGATTTCATGCTCATTCAGTTTTCTAGATTCGTAGAAAACTACACGTCCTTCTTCCATAAGGACTCGTCCGAGTCCTTTCTTGCAGGCATCTGTGCATACGAGGAAGTCAATATTAGGGTCTACAATATTCAACACGGGTGCATGGGTCAGAAGGTGTTTCAGTTCCTGTAATCTTTCTTCACATTCGGATTCCCAAGTGAATTTAACCCCCTTTTTTCTGAAGGGAAATGATTGTGCAACCAATCTTGGAAAATCCTTTTATAAACCTTATATAATATCCTGCTAAGCCCATAAAGGATCTAATATAAGATACATCCTTTGGGGTAGTCCATTCCATAATAGATCTGATATTGTCAGGGTCTACTACCACTCCTTCTTTAGAAATAACATGACCTAAGTAATGGACTTGCTTATGGAAAAAGTCGCACTTGCTAAACTTAGTGTAGAGTTGATGCTCTCTTAGTACTTGAAGTACAAGGATAAGATGTTCTTCATTCTCCTCTCTGTTCTTGGAGTAGATTAGGATATCGTCAGTGAAAACCAATACAAATCTGTCTAGGAATTTGCTAAGTACATTATTCATCACACACATAAAAGTGCCAGGGGCATTGGTTAATCGAAATAGCACCACCACAAATTCATAGTGACCATACCTTGTCCTGAAGGCTATTTTGTGGATGTCTTCATCCTTGATTCAGACTTGATGATATCCAGAACTTAAGTCAATGTAATATCCCCAGGCCGAACCCAATTGTATTGTAAATGAAAATGTACTTAAGCTGGTGAGTTGTTTGATATCATTTTTGTATGCACCTTACATGGCATACTGCGCGCATGTAATGCGCAGTAAAATGAGGAAGTGTGCACATTCCAGGATACCGCATGCAACAACTTAATTGTGCACGATTTTGAGGCCAGGGAGCCTTTGTGTATATGTTGTGTTTTATAGGCTGGTGAACCAGTTTTGTGATTATTAGGCCGAAGAGCCTAGATGTTAAAGGCCAATGCGCCTACGTTTGTATATGTCTCAACATTAATATAAAATACATCGTTGTGCGTATACCGACCACGATAAAAGAGTATGGGGGACTAAAATCCACTAGTTAGGGAAAGGGTGGGGGCTAAACGTTAAGGAAAATGGGCTAAGCTAAGGAGATTAAGCCAAAAAGGAATATTATATTAATATTTCTTAAATCATAAAGTATGGATAATTATTTTATCCTAAGTTCTAATGTTGGGGACAAGTGGGCCAAAGTAGCTCCCAACATGATAAGTGTCAAGTTGGGAACATGCATACATATTGTTGGGACTTAGTTCATTTTCGGGGATTCTTTCCATCATTCCTCCCATCATTGAGTCATCCAGTCAATCATCCATGAGAATTCACACACTCATGGAGCTATCTTCTTAACCTTCATGTCACTGTACCTGAACCTGTATCTAGAGCCATACTTGTTTGTGTAGCTGGTTAGCTTGGGAGCAAGACTGAAGAAGTGGGTTGTCAGGCTCGTGGGATATTGAAGAGGCAGGTTGTCAGGCTCGTGAGAAATTTCTCTCTGGGTGAGAGAAGTACTGGGAATTGATTTCCTGAAGGTGCTAAACGACAACTACAGGGATCTGAGACTTCCTGTCCGACCTGTTTCTGAAGCCCGAAAAAGAAGGGGGGCAGCCGAAGGACTATTGAGTAGAGAAGGGGCACACTTCCTGGGGTGGGACAGGCATGTGGGGAATGAGGGACTGTAGGCTATTAGTTTGAGTGGGAACCTATGACAGAGCCTTTCATGTTGTCTGAGATCCATTAGACTGGTTAGGAATCCCTTTACCCGGGTGGAGTTTAGTCCCAGCTCGGGGGTGACCCACTATTGAGAGTGATGAGCAGTGTGGTATATGGATGGGAGGTTTGTGGAAGGTCTTCATGCAGTTGATGATATTCTTACCAAGATAAGTGTCAATTGTGTGATAAATTTACATGTTGCATTATTATTTACGTGTTTTTTTTTATGGATTTATCCTATGTGTGGTTATAACTGTATTTATATTTATGGGTATTTCCTGTATATGCTGCATGTATATGTTTATTGTTATTTCAGTATGAATCCATGTATGTACACAACATATTTGTCTATTTACGTTATATATATATAAAGTTCCGCAAGAGTTTTGTGTGTATATGATTTTAATTGCATGCAGTTCGAAATTTTTTATGTGTCATAGCTCAGTTGGATGTTGGGTATGTTACTGTATGTTCCGCAAAGAGAATGAAAGTGTTCTCTCGTGTATCATGCCTTGACGTGGGTGGTTGGGGATGTTACAGTCAATCTTTGAGAAAATGGAAGCACCCCCTAATTGGTCGAACAAGTCATCGATTCTTGGTAAGGGGTACTTGTTCTTTATAGTTGTCTTATTGAGTTGTCTATAATCTATGCACAATCGGAGGGTGCCATCTTTGTTCTTCATAAACAGGACTGGTGCTCCCCATGGGGACACACTGGGTCGAATGTAGTCTTTGTACATCATTTCCTTTAGTTTCATCTTAAGCTCAACTAGGTCGGGTGTACTCATCTTATAGGGTGTGCTATACACTGACACTAATCCTGGTGCAAGTTCCATTGAGAAGTCGATGTCTCTTCTCAGAGGTAGACCTGATACCTCTTCTAGAAAAGCGTCTCTATACTCTCTTATTATGGGGTGGCCCTCTAGGTTTGGTCTGTCATCCTCAACATATTGCAACACCTATATTTCATATAGATGACATCCCTTTCTGCAATACATTTTCATTTGAAGGGTTGATATTCGTCTCACTGAGACAAGATTCTTAATCCCTTCGAGGGGTATCTTTCTCCCTTCTTCATTTACACATTCTAAGGTTTTATGGTAATAGTACAACTTAGTTTTATATGTAGCTAGCTAGTACATACCAATCAATAGGTCATAAGATCATAGGGGAAGTATTTTAAGGGTATCTTGGTTGGGCAATCCATCCATAGTGAATTGGCAAGATGGTATGACCTCTGCTACTTTAATTTTGGTGCCAATGGCTAGTTGTACTAACCATGGCTTAACATGCCTAACTGGATGAAGTTTACAATTATCAACATTCTGAGGGGTCACATAACTCAAATTAGAACCAAGGTCAATTAAAATAGAAATTAGATGGTTGGTGATCATACATTCCATATCCACCACTAAAGCTTGGTGGTCGGCTTGTTTATTATCCACGGCTACATAAATCTGTGGCATACTCCTAGCCACATCATTGACAGTGGTAGCTTCTAGGATGTTTTAAAATATCCTATTGTTCTGCTATCTGTGTGGAAAGTCTCTTAGTAGATTTTCTTCCCCACAACCCCAACATTTCAAGGGTTCCTTCTTTGGGTTATCCGTCTTTCCTGGGGTTGCTCCAAAAGGTTTATTTCCACTCTGGGAGGGGAAATTTTGCTATATACACTTCTAGAAGGAAGGATTATCCCAGAGTCCTTCCTATAGTTCTTAAATCTTGAGGATTTGAAACCTTTCTTATTGAATACTGAACCACTCTTCTTCTTCCAATCCTTGTGATGTTCTGTCTGACTCCCGAACTGTTCATAACATTACCTTGCCTTCCAGATAGTGTCTTCTAAGGTCTTTGGATCATCAAACTCAATCCTGTTCTGGTAGGTCTGAGGTAACCCACTAATAAATCATTGCACTTTCACCTTTTCATCCTTTATGTAGGGTACATACCTCAAAAACTCAAGCAATTTATTGACATATTCCTCTATGGTGAGTTGTCCCAGCTTGAGTTCATAGAACTCTTTAGTCTTCTCATCAAAATATTTTTCTGACAAATACTTCTTCTTGAAGTGTTTCTCAAACTGTTTCCATGATAATTCCTCTTCATGGATTCCTTTCACATTCTTAAGTTCTTCCCACCAAATGGAAGATTTTCCATTTAGGTTGAAGATGGCTATTTGAGCCTTCAAGTTTTCAGAGTAATCATGGACTCTAAAGTACTTTAAACCAAACAACCAAGCTTCTGCCTCTTCCCCTTTCTTAATCTCACCATCAAAAGAGGGTGGTTTGGATTTCTTGAACTCTTCAGGATCATGAATTTTGGAATGCTTTCGCTTCTTTCCTTTCCTTTGAGAATGTGAGCTAGTTTTGCTACTAGAATATCCCTCTGAGTTTCCAGCTTCCTTTCTAGAGGACTCTCCCGATGAGTGTCCCCTACCTCCAGGTTGGGCCTTCCTCGAGGTACTCCTCCTAGTGTGGCCACTTATGGGACCACGTTTTTGTATCTTAGGTGGAATTTGACTTCTCTCTGTATGTCATCAGTCCACATGACTGGTTGCAGGTCCATGCTGTATTTGCCTCTATATATCAGATAAGCTCTGCAACAAGACTGCATTAATTTCTGTTTGTTTTTTCTGCTCCTTTATCAATCTCTCACTGTTGGCCTTGCATCTCTGTAATTCAATCATGAGGCTCCTTACAGTTTCATCCAGATCTGAAGGGGTCGCCACCACCCTCCTCTCGTCAGATTCTTCATCTCTATCATGGGAGCCATCCCCCACTTCATGGCACATCACCATCCTTTATTCTTGTAGTTTCTCGCAATTCACTGATCGCTTGAGTGCCATCAAAACACATGTTGTTAGCTAACATTGTATTAGTTTACGAACAACACATAGTTCACATTTATTAAATACACACACACATAAGAAAGTTTCATTATTTTCTTCAATAAAAGTTTAACCAGAATCTTTAGGGAAGAGGTAAGGTAGGGTGTCACCCTTAAAATTATTTAAATATAGTTTTTACACAAATCATCGATGAGCCCAAGTAGTCCAAGTGTTGTGACCATGCTTTGATACCAATTTGTAACACACTCGACCCCTGAGTGACTTTCCTAGGGATGGGGCATCAAAATTTCTTTCTTCTTAAGTCATCAGATCCTTCATTTGAGGTTTCTACCACACTCTTCTCATCCAGAGTTATCTAACCACGATCTCCATGATCAATCCGAGCTCAGAACCAACAGATATACCTTTCCGATGTTCATCGGGTGTTCATTGGTTGAGGGCCATGTGGCACCCACGTGGATCCACCTCACATGTGCTATTTTCAATTTCCTTCCTCCACGGTGGAAGACCATCCACCGCCCGATCCTATGGCGGGACTTACTCTCTTCCTCCTATGTTAGATGTGGAGGAATTCAGCGCTTCGACATTTCACACATCTTTACTATCTACGCACGAGACCACCCGGAGTTCTAAACTTATGAAGTCTCGTAAGATCACCACATGGCTCCGGCCTCCAGGTCGTTTGGTGTCTCTATCATACTACATCCTAGACCCTCCGGAGTCTCGAAGTCTCGGTCACTTCACCAACCACGTTGGTTAGGTGGACACATATCAGGAACTGACACGTAGGAGGGGTCGGGGTGACACGTGTTACATTCCAATGGGCCTATAGGGTACGATATACATACGAATCTAAGTGACACGTGGCATGTCAAGCTGGGGTCCACGTCACCCTGAGTGGCATCACTGCACCTCATCACCTCAGACTGATAGGATTCTACATTCCTCAGATCTCACGGTCGCGATTCAGTCACATAGACTTATAGATCTACAACTCTGGTTACCTAGGGGATTCGACGTTCAGGAGTGTTGCTATGAAAACTCATCTTACCTCTCGAAGTTCCCAATCTCCGAATTAAAGGGGTTAGCGCCACACGTCCCTGATATATCGATGACTAGGAAAGGATCCGAAGGATGCCACGATCTACAGTTCTGGGTCTTTCACGGCTATGACCTTAGGGGTTTTGGATCCGAGTTTAGTTGGCGAGATAGGTTCACCCAACCACCTAGGGAACTGCCTATCGCCAGTCAATATCACAGGAAGTGGAGTCTTACGGTCACCATCGGCCCATATAAGGCTGGTAAGGCTGGTCATACTCCAAAGTCTTAGATTTTGGGAGCTCCGAAGCCAAGGGTACATAACTTACTTAGGATTAGCCCAAGGTTCCTAGGTATTGGTCATATGGGTCCTTTTGAACGGATCTCTTCCGCTTGTCTTCCAAACGAAGGGACCTCCCTTTTTTAAGGCTTCCACATCATTATCCTTCCTGAGATTTTACCATGAAATGGTTAAGGACTTGGGTCTAGAATTCTGGTCATACGACAAGGGGTCCAGAAGAGGCATCCTCTTCGGATGAACAAGTTCAAGTCATCACAATATCTCCTATCTCAGTCATCTTACAAGATCATGTCCTAGGAAGCCTCAGGAGCTAATATGGGCATACAGACTATTGGTCGAAAGTGTAAGTTTAAAAGGATAAGGAGGCATGTACATATCGCAACCATTCCACACAGAAAACATTTAAAAATACACATATGTATAAATCCAAACATTCATCCATTATTTTGGTTCAACACATAAAACAGGGAAAATACTATCAAAACTAGATAACGTGAAGCGAATGCTAAAAGGCATGCCTATTTCCACCTAAACATAGGCTCAGTCACTCCTAACTGATTTACGACTAGCCACCCTCGAGCTAGACCATGATGCTCTGCGATAAAATCCTTTCTTCCAACTTAGCGACAGTAGGGACAAAGGTTACTCTCCTCCTCCTGTAGCATCTTGGAAACAGTTTACACGATACCAATAAAGGAGGACCAACCCCCTTTATCAGCTCATATCATACTCTGCTAGCCATCTACCTGCGACCATAACAATTATTTCCTAGTTCTTCCTTGAACCCGAGATATTCACCTCTCGTCTCTGCACTCTTCACGTTTATTCCTCTACCCACCACACTTTCCTTTCTTTCCTCTTTCAGCAAGGTTGCGTGTGGCTTGAATTCCCAGCCAATCTTCAGGTATGGAAACCTTACATATGGGTGCTCTGCCCCATCCCCTCATTAACTCTTGAGGAGACCTTCCCACCTACCAGCTTGACTGTAATTCATTTATGGGTCAGAGGATTGTTTTAGTCCTGAGAAATTAAATCCAGTAAGGTACTGGTTTGGTGAAGGTTAACGAAACCATTCCTGGTCCCCTTCACCATCTCTTTTCATAGCATTCATAGTCTTTCTTAGTACAACCCCTTCTAGAAGTCATGCAACACTTATCCATTTTCTAGTAAATAACAAAATTTACATTCATTGGCATTTTATACAAAGGTCCATCAAATCAAACATTCACACATATTGAGTTTGCCATAGTCTCTTGGCCATTATTGTTATATTTACAAACTGGGGGAAACAGGGTGTTACACTCCTCCTCTCCCAATCATACACATGTCACACACCATCCATATATCCCTTATGTGCAATCTTGATTGACAATTTTTCATTTATGTTTCTACACACATCTAGAGACACATATCAAATAATGTTACTCAAAGAAAGTATAAATTAAACTAACATATTTACAACATCATATTCAAATCAAGACATAGCCTCTTAACCGCATCTTAAATCCATATAATTTAACTGAATCCACATATGAATCATTTAAATAAATCTATTTTTATAAATATCAAATATATAACTTAAATTCAAAATTTATTAACCTTTACTAGAAACTAATCACCTATTAAGTTTCAATCCCAACATCACATTACTTCAACCAACTCGTCCAAATGTTTAAATATTTAAAGGACAACCAATTCTCCAAACGACCAAATGTTTAAATATATTTTTTTTAAGTAAGAAGTTATATATTACCTGTCATGAAGCAAAAAATTACAGTATCGAGTTTTGGATGTGTTGAGTTTCTCCGAAGGGATACCATCTCAGCCTGACACTTGACTATAAAAAATAGTAATAATTAAACCTATTTGTCTGAATCACCCCGTGGGGAAACCGATTTGACCGACCCATTCATGCATACTGTAAACCAATCAAAGAGCACGCTATGAACAAAAAAAAAATGATCTTCTAATAGACCCACATAATTGACAGTGCTAGAATCCAACCGCCTATGAAGAATCTTCCAAAAACAACTAACATTTGTCAAAATAAAGCAAGCATTCTGACACCTGTGCGCTTGCCAATTGTCATGGTGTCTGGTGCACTTGCTTGTTCTCGACTTCCTCTACGCTTTGGTCTAGCTTATCCTCAACTTCCTTTGCACGTTTTTCCATGCCTCACTCATCCTCCCCCTAGAAGTCTGGAGCAAGAAACACCCCGGGAAATGCTGGGGCATTGGTGCCCGAATATGGTGAATGTAGGGAGCGAAGCAGGGTCGAAAGAAAAGATTCAATTTTCCATGCACGCTGGTCCAGGTGTTCCAACCGAAAACAGAGTTCATCGACGTCCTTATGGAATGCGAAGACCAAATATTGAAGAATTGAGACAGTCTGTTTGGAGAAGAGCTTGGCCTCGAGGCATTTCCAATTGTAGTTCTGGCATTTGAGCATTGAATTCCTCCAGAAAAGACACAGAAGGTGGTGATGAGGGTGCTGAAGGAGTTGGCGAGGGAACAAAGGGTGGTGGACTGGAAGGGCGTGCATGTGCTGGATGTGAGGTTGAGTCCAGATCTGGGAGCGGTTCAGGAGCAAACCCAAGATAATTACCCTGAAGGTCAAACGATTCCACTCGACAAGCCCATAGAGATGACAGAGGCAGAAGACCACTTTGGCCTGGGGAGGACTGAGTGGATGACGGGGGTGAGGAACTAATCGCAGGAGTGAAGGTAGGCGGGTGCTGACTGGCCATGGCCGCTTTGTTCTGGCACCAAAGAAAACCTCTCTTTGGATTCCCGTGAAGGCGAGGCATAGCCAGAAGAATGTGAGGGTGAGGCAAAGGTGCGAACAGGGAAACTCAGGTGGGCACCAAAAAGAATGAGAGAGTGCAAGAGTAGGTAGACGGAGAGGGAAATGGATGAAAACTGGAGGGAGGGGCATTTCCATAAGAGGGAAAATGAAGAATAATTGCAGATGAGTGCAGAAGGATCATAAAATGTACAACCTCCATCGCCATGACGAGAAGCCAACGTAGGGCGCACTTGAGAATTTTGTTGTTATCGCGCAACAATGAAGAGTTGCAGAGTTCATAGGGAGGTAATAAAAGAAAGAGGGAGCAACAGGTGCCGTCACTTGGCCCATGGAGAGGTGGTAGACTCTGGGTTCTCGGATGGACATTTGGAGCACCCTGAAACCCCATCTGGGGGTTGTCTGTACTAATATCCTTAGCGATGCATTCCTAGAGGAGGGATTGTTCATTGTGGGTTGGGGACGTATAGAGGATATATGGTCCTTCTAAAGCCACTCCAATATTAGCCAGTTTTTCTGCTACCTTATTGGCTTTCCTTCTCACATGTGAAGGAATGAGAACCTAGTGAGGTGAAATGAGAGCGCCAATGGCACTGAGCTATGTGGTGAGTTGCCAACAAGGGGAGATGTTGTCCGGGTCCGCCCCATTGAGTATTTTTGCAAAAAGGCTTAGAATTGTTTGTGAATCCCTCTTGATGATCAATTTGTGGTTCCCATTGTGTTGAGCAAGCTGTAAGCCTTTGATGAGACCCCAGAGCTCAACTGCGTTGTTTGTGTTATGGCCACTGTTGTCGGCTGTGATAAGCATAATGATTCCTTGAATGTTGCGAATAACCACGTTGAAGCCCGCAGGGCCCATATTACCTTTGGAGGCTCTGTCCAAGTTTAATTTGATGAATCTTGGAGCTAGAGGAGACCAGTGTGAAGGGCTGCCTTTGGATTGTGAACCTAGGGGTTTTCTTGAAAAGTGTGGTTGGAAGTTGATGATCCATTTGTCTACAATACACGTTTCCTGGGGATGACAAGACAAGTCCTCCTCTTTCTAGGGATGAAGGAGGATGGTTTCTCTGATGTTGTCATGTATGTGTTGCCAAAATTTCTGCCAGTCAAGATGAAATGAAAGAAAGATTCGTCTTTTTTTCTCTTTCCAGAGCTTCCATAGGATGAAGCCCAGAAGTAGCTACCATATGTGGTTTAGGATGGGAGAATGAAAATATGAGTCTCTCCATTCTTCTAAGGTTTCCCTGAGGCCTTCTCGTTTACAGTCCGTGGTGCGCATTATTAAGGTAGAATGATCCCAGATTTGCGTACTGTAGGAGCAGAGATTGAGAAGATGGTTTTGAGATTCCAAATATTTCCAGCAAAGAGGGAAAATGGAGGGCTCGACAAAACCTCTTTTGGACCTGAGATTGTCCTAGATAAGGATACCCTTGTGTGTGACGAGCCAGAGGAAGGTTCTTATTTTTTGCCAGTGCTTGATCGACCATATTTTTTCCCAAACGGGTTCTTGGGGGAGAAAGTGTGAGGTTGTGTTTATTTTGTATGCCTATTTTATGGTGAAGGTGCCTTGCGAGGAGTTCCCCCATATTAGGATGTTGTCTCCTTGAAAAAATTGAATTTTCCTGGAAGAAGTCAACTCGTGCCAAGGCTGAAGATCCACGTGAGCTGGAGCATGAAGTTCTATGGGAGTGGACTTCCCATGATTCCAAGTTGTGCCATGGGGGTCCACTTGCCAATAGTACGTGACTGTGATTAGACCTACCTGAGTGGTAGGGGAAAGAATATTCTCTGCCATGGAGTTTAAGGAGAGCCATTGTTTCCATGAATCATACCAAAAGGCAGTTGTCCTTCTGTTTCATGTTTCCCAGAAAGCATGATCAACGATCAGAGAGTGGCCATGTCTTGCAGCGTTCTAGATCAAGGATCCCGATGTGTTTTCATTCCATTTGATAAGTTCATTTTCAACAATATGTGGAACRCATTTCTTGTCCTTAGGTCGCTTCAACCATMTTTGCCRAATATTYGCATTGAGAACTTTGTTGAGAATRGCGGGGTCCCTTAAACCAAGACCACCTTTTAATTTTGGTTTTCAATCTTTTCCCARCTGATCAGAGCTATTTTTCGTTCCATCTTTTCTCCCTTCCAAACAAAGTTTATTTGAAGGGTCTTGATGGTTGTAAGAATAAAKCCCGGGGCAGCCAGAGTAGAGAAGGAATAAATATGCAAGGTTTGAAGGACTGATTTGAGGATGATGAGGCATCTGGGAAGGTTGATCGTTTGAAAGGTCTAGGAGGAGAGTCTTTTTCCCATGGAGGAAAGGAGCCCCTCCTAGGAGATGTTTCGAAGAGATTTATTAATGAGAGGAATGTTGAGGCATTTGGATGGAAGGGAGATACACATGAATCCCAAGATGTTGGTGATATTAATTTGAACCGGTATAGGGGTGTTAAAAAAAGAAGAGCTGGGATTTTTCTCTATTAATTTCCATTCCCGAGGCTGCGCATAAAGTTTGCAGGATACAAAGAATGCGAAGGGATTCACGGATGGTGGGGGAGCTCAACATTAGGGTGTCATCAACAAACTAGCTATGGGAGATTGGGGGATTCATGCCATGAAGGGGGAGTCTAGCTAGAGAATTATCTGCTATGGAAGCTTTGATGAAGCGGTTGAGCCCTTCTTCCATGATGATGAAAAGGAAGGGTGAAATGGGGTCCCCTTGCCGTATTCCATGAGAGGGTGAGAAGGGGCAGGAAGGAACACCATTGATCAAAATGGAGAAGAAAGCAGAAGAGGTGAGATTTAGAATCTAGTCTACCTAGTCTGTAGCAAACCCAAGCAATAAGAACATATTTCATGTAAGCCCAAATGAGTTTATCAAAAGCTTTGGAAATATATAACTTTAATAACATACTTGGAGTACCCGTACTCTGAAAAGAGTGTTTGAATTCATGGGCAAGGATGACGCTGTCGAGAATTTTCCTACCTTCAACGTACCCTGACTGCTAAGAGGAAATGATGAGGGGAAGGAGCGGTTTGAGGTGCATGGCGATAAATTTTGTTAGCAATTTGTAGATTACATTGTAGAGAGAAATTGGTCTAAACTATTTAGGATGAGTGACTTGTTCTTATTTGGGGATGAGGGTTAGGAAAGTGGCATTAAGAGCAGGGGTAACCTAACCAGAGATGCCAGAATCCTCAATGAGGTCCCAGACTTCCTTCTGAATCATGGGCCAACATAAGTGAAATAATTTCGCCTTGATGTCATCTTGACCTGGAGATTTTCCTTTGGGGGTGTCTTGCAGGGCTAGGTCTACTTATTCAATCGTGATTGGTCTGGACAGAGCTTCATTCTTCTCCCGAGTTATGAGATTAGGGATGTGCTGGGTGATCTTTTCTATGTCGAGGGATCTGCCAATAGGGGGTTCAGACAACCGATATTGGTAATAAGATACCATTTCTTGCTTGCGATCTTCATGTTTTTGAATCATTTGACCTTGCTCCATGACCAAGTGCGTAATGCAGTTGATGTGTCTGCGTTGGATCGTCACTTAGTGGAAGAAATTGGTATTTCGTTCCCCCTCTTGAAGCCATTGTATTCAATATTTTTTCTTCCACATGACTTCCTCTTGAGACTGCCTTTCCTCCTACTATTGTTTGAGTAGAGTTTCCTGTGCTTTGAGATCCTCCATGAGGACATGATTCCTCATCTAGATTTGGATGAGCTTCATTTAATCGTTCAGGTTTCTTTGGGCTTCAAAAATATTCTTGAAGTTCTGTTTGTTCCAAAGCTTAAGGCTTTGATTAAATTTTTTCAGTCGTTGCTGAAATCATAATATTTTAGAACCATGAGAGATGGTGGTTTCCCTCCACCATTTCAGAGTGAGGGCTTGGAATTCTAGGTTGTCAAGCCAAAAATGCTCAAATCTAAAGGGCTTTCATCCAAGAGAGCCATAGATATCTAGTGAGAGCTTTATAGGCTAGTGGTCAGATCCCGAGGTATCCAATATGATAGTACTCATCGATAGGCCATCCATTAAGAGGGTTTCTGAAACGAGGAATCAATACAGATGGAATGCAACATGTTGGGAGCCCGAATATCGGTTTGACTAGGTGAAAAGGCCATTTTGGGTTTCTAGATCTATGAGACTAAGCTTATCGATTAGAGATTGAAAGTGTCCACTTTCTGCCTCGAGTCAGCGAGTGCCGCCCCTTTTTTCTTCTAGGTGGCAGAACATATTGAAGTCCCCCCCTAGTATCCAAATACGATCAATGGTGAGGTTAGACAACCGATCCAGATTCTGAATGAAGTTGAGCTTGTCCCCCAGGGTGGCTTGTCCGTAAACATTTGTAAGGAAGCCTGGCTTATTGGAGCCAATGAGTCGATATTCAACTGAGATTGTCCATCTGGTTGTGAAGAAGTTCTTGAGAAACACAAGGCTGGGGTTCTAGAGGATTACCAAACCCCCAACTGCGCCTTTGGAATCAACGCTCATCGTTTTCCCCTGTTTCCAACATCTGGAGAGGATTTGATTCATTTCTTCCCCAACACATTTTGTTTCTTGAAGTAAAAGAATATTAGGTTGATCTACTATGATACGATCTCATAGAAGCCTTTTCTTACTATGACCATTGAGACCACGTATATTCCAATATATGAGCTTCATGATGAGGATGGAGAGGTTAGAGGTGAAAAGCTATCATAGATAAGATGTATTTGACCCGAGTTTACCATGAAGTGACCGATTTCTTGTATGAGTTTCTGGTTGGATTTTCTTCCTCTTTTCTTCTCATCCTTTTGAGGCTTGTGTTGTTCTTTCTGTTGGATGCACTAGATGCCGAATCCAATGGTGAATCTGGCCATAGATCCCACTGAGGAGTTTAGGAAGACTTTATGTACCTTGCAAAGATGATCTGGAGGGATGGTGTACAGTTCCTACTTGCAATAGGTTTGTTTTAAGTGCTTGAGGTCTACTCCCGCCAGATCTTGTTCCTCTAGATACATTTCGGTATCTCCATCTTCGGGGTCAGAGGCTTTGCCAGCTTTGGCGTGGGAAGAGGAAGAAGAGGGGATTTGCTCCAAGACAAAGGTGTTGGAAGGGTTGACTTTTGCATTGTTGTGGGTTGCATTTCCTTGAGGAGGTAGCTACGACTCGTCCATATCTTCTGGAAGTTGTTGAAGGACGCCGAAGGAGTTGTTGGAGGGGGGTTCCTTGTTGGCAGTTTGCATAGTTTTCCTAGTTGTTTGGCGTTGCCTGCCTGCTACCTGGGTGAAACCATCCCTTGATTTGTTTGCTTTAGGATTGTCGGCCTTGCTTTTGAAAATGTTCAGAGGGCATTCTCTGAAAAGATGCCCGTGCTTGTGGCATTTTCTACATCAAAATGTTATGTGCTCATAGTCAATAGTTTGAGACTAGTCCTCATCATGGTATTCCAAGGCTATGGAACCAAGGAGGGGCTTCGAGATGTTGAGATAGACATAGATGCGGGCGTAAGAGGTATACCTTCTCTGCTTAGTCGCCTCTGAGGATTTGACGTAGGCCCCATTGGTGTTTCCTATGCATGCCAGGATCTCTTCTAGTCAAAAATCCTGTGGTAGGGAGTATAGACATATCCATACCGAGGCATGCGCAAAGTAATATTTTTCCAGGCTAAATTTTTTTGTCTAGAAGCGCAGGGAGAGGCCGACTGAATTGAAGAAATAGGATCCCCCGTCAAATATGCGATTTCGATCTTCTAGGTTATGGAAGATGATGGTAAAGAATCCATTGGACCCTAGCTGTAGGTCATAGTGTCCTTTAGGTTTCCACCAATGTTGTATCCATTTGACAAGCTCACGTTCAAAGGGCCATAAACCTAGGAATTTTCCCACCAACGCGTAGTCCTTCATGTATTGTTCTTGTTCTTCGATGCGGGGTGTGCTGATCACATATTTTGGTGCTAGCGGTGCCCGAGGAATGCATTTCCCAGGTTCCCAAGGACATGTTGTTTTTACTGGAATAGGTCCCGTGTCAATCTCCATTTCTTTTCCTTTAGCAGCACATTCGAAGAAGATTTGCGAACACTAGTTCGACGGTGGCTCGAAGGACGACTGACAAAAACCTCCACCAGAAGGTTCTTGCACCACGACCTTGCAGTAGGAGGCACCTCACGACCCCTCTTCATTTGGGATCATGTCTTGCACTGCCTAGGGCGGTGAAAGGGAGCAACAAGGAGCCAAGGAGACTAAACCCTAATCAGATCCAAAGTGCTAAATTTTTTTACCAAATATTTAAATCTTATTTAACACCATTTAATATATTAATTATAAAAGGTACACATAGACTTAATGAAGAATTAGTTATGGATTTTCATGGTTTATGTTAATATTTAAAATTGTCATAATAAAATGTTAAATAGTGATCAACTAAATTCATGATTATTTAGGAAAATGCTACTCATACCTTGACCTTGATTTGAAATAATGCAATTTATCAAAAGCTAAGTTTGAATGAATTAACATTAGAAAAAAGATAGACTAATTAACAAAATGAAGAGATTCCTCTTTTTCTTTTTCCCTTATAATAATACCTTACATTTTAACTAAAAAGAGTAAACGTATTTATGAAAGGTGGTTAGATGGGCATATTGTTATATTAAATACTTTTATTTTAGAGATGGCTTGAATTAAATGATCGTTGGAGAAAGTACAATTTAAAAGGAAGGGTAGGTAGGTAGGTTGGTTGAAGTTAAATTAATTCATGAGTTCAGATGAATGGAACAATATAGCGAAATTGTGGAGAGGTGGAATGTATGCAATTTTTTAATTTGAAAACAATCATATTCTTCGAAGAATTTAAAATGTAATATACTTTTTAATTGTCTCCTCTACGACATAAGAAGAGCATATCATAAATCATGTGAATTCAACGTACACAATGCTCATAACTTTAACTAGAAGGTCATTTGGAAATTTGAGGAGCATATCATAAATCATGTGAATTCAACGTACAAAATGCTCATAATTTTAATTAGGTCATTTGGCTAATTTATTTATTTATTTCTTCTTTTGGGATATCATTGCTATCATTTGGCTAATTTGGGGAGCATATCATAAATTATGTGAATTCAACTTACAAAATGTTCATAATTTGAATTAGAAGGTTATTTGGTTAATTAATTAATTTATTTTTTCTTTTGGGATATCATTGCTTTATTATATCGGCCGCGACAGTGTATATAGTAATCAATTTGGCATTGAACAACAATTAGCATAATTGTTGATCAATAATTTCAAGATGTTTTCCATAGTTTTACATTGGACATTGCATTTTATTATTTTTTAAAAATATTCAAATTTATTTATTTGTCATTCTATTGGTTGATGAACTTAGAGTTTTATTCTTGTCTTGCGGCGGCGACAGTGTTCTCGACATTGAGGAAGGAAGGTTTTTAATGCTATATCACATTTCCTGCATGCAACAACCTTCGAGGAAGGCTTTTAATGTTTTATTTATTTACATTTCAAACAAAACATTAAGTTTTTTTGAGTTGGCCTTTTTAGTTCCTGTCGTAGGCGTAGAGGGACTATAGCGATCGATAAATCATTGACTTCATATTAGTCTGTCCTTTGACCACAAATATTTCCATATTATCTATTGTTGGAACCAGGGAATTGAAAACATCGATTTTTATATAAAAAAAATTACCATATTTATCTTGATATGATTGGACAAGGGATTGGAGGTCTTATTGTCGACTTCGCTATACCCAATGTTATATATGTTGGCATATCCAAAGTATTTGATCGTATATGGTCTTTTTGAATCATATATTTTGTTATGCATTCGTCGAAGGTGGATTAATGCTAGCATTAATTCGAACGTTTGGTTTAGCAT
>SNQJ01S0028197.1:0-35192 GCA_010110895.2 Picea sitchensis | reverse complement strand
AAATTCATGTATAGCATGGTAACTGAGAGGTTTGGAAACCTCGGTAGTGAAAGGGTACACTACAATTTTGTACAAGTTCGCTCTCCAAAATATCCCAAAATTCAACAAGGTTTGGGAAAGTTACCATAACTTTCATTTGGCACACTCAATTTTGGTTAGACCTGTGGCATTGCAGAGAAGACATTTTATAGTACCACATGTTGAAAATTTAGACTCATAGGGGCCTAACTTTCAGAAATAAATAAAAAAAAGGTCGGGGAGGAGGACAGACTCCAAATCAGGGTTTCAAAGGCATGTTTACTTAAAACTATCAAAAAATCTGATTGGAATGTCTGATTGAGTTGATTCAAAAGCCATTGGAAAGAGAAAACATAAAATATTATATTGGGACAAGGATTATAACTCTTTCAAATAATTATTCGTAATATATTAAGGTTGCAAATTTAGGATTGTAGTTAGACCTCAATTAAGAATCAATGGAAATACCCCATTTTTATGGAGATGAAGATACAAATGAAATTGGTCCTATGGAATGATTCAGGATGGTAAAGGAATCTGATATAAATCCTTCAAGGGAAATAAATTATTTTTCTGGTGAAGCTTGGGAATGGTGGTTGAGTATTGATAAGGATACTATATGGAACTGCACATGGGAAGAATTTGAAAAACTATTCTCAAATAAATGGATCAAGGATACAAAAATGGAGGAATTGTATATAATTCAAGATGAATTAAAATAAGATAAATAAGAGATCAAGAATAAGGGTGAGGAACTATCTAAGATACGATCCCTTAATGAATCACTCATTAAGGAGGTTAAGAACTTAAAGCAAGAAAATACTAGAAAAGGACACTGGGAAAAAGATGAGGAAAGGAAAGATTTGAAAAAGAAAGATGAATAGATATGTACATTACAAAACCATAATAAAAAACTATTGGATGAGGTTAAGAGATTGAAAAAAAAAAGAAGAATTGTCAAAATCAAGAAGAAACAAGGATCTTGGATGAAGAATCGATCAAAAGACTTGAAGAGGAACCTTGCAAGAAGGTTGATGAATCCATAAATACTGATGAGGTCAAGTTGGAATTGAAATCCATAATTGAAGAAGGACGTTAGAATTTCATAAATGGGGTGACATTGGAGCTTCAAAAGGAGAAAGAAGACAATATTCAAGAAGGTCACCATAAGATACTTGAAGAAGTTTAACTTCATATAGAGGATGTACATGTAAAATATGATGGTATTATATCCAAGCCTAGAACAATCAAAGAGGAAGAAAGGAAGATATAGGATTCCATTGTCTTTGAAATTTTTTTAGATGAAATGCACATGCAGACTGAAGAAAAACCGTCAAAAGTGGAATCATATCGACACCCTCATGACCAGAAAACATTTCAAGGAAGACTAGATAGTCGATATCAGTATTATGAAGGAAGAAGATGGAATACTTGTCAATATTCAAAGAACAAGGCATCACAAAACCACTCTTCAACAACCTATTATCAGATACCGTTAACCACTACAAATTGGAGAAGCTACGACAAAAATACATGGAATCAAATGAAATAAAATTATGCAACAACTAGACACCAAGGATTAAGACCGAAAATAATTAATTTTGGATGGATAGATCATCATCAATGGAATGAAGAAAGTATAAACATAAGAAAATAATATTACTTGGTTTCATCACATGTGAATCCTTTAATTGCAAAGATTTGAGGACAAATATTTTTTAAGGAGGGTACTATGTTATGACACAAGGGGAGCATACATAGGGATATATGTCTATTATATGACCCTAATGGGGGGAATATATGGGCCTAAATGTACTTGTAACGTGTAAATATATATGTAATAGGGTCGGCCTAGTAGTAAAGGGGCCTCATGTGCAAGTGTGAATAGGTATATATAGAGATCATGTATTCATTATTGTGGACGGGTGAATTGTGATGTATGAATGTATTTGGTTATGTGGAGGAGGTTCTCCTATTCTTTTAAGGAGTTATTGTGTAACTTATCTATCTTGGAGTTGTGCTCCATGCTCACATTTCTACACATGGTGTGTACTTTTGTTGTTTTATGATATTTTAAGCATTTGGATCATTACATGTTTTCTTACAACCTTATGGATGTATGGACTCAAGGTATTAAATTCACGTGTAACTCACAATATCTTTGATTGTGTGAAAAAATATATGCATAAGTGAACCATGGAAATGAATCAAAGAAATCATACCTCTAAATGTGTATATCTTCCATGTTGTATGACAATATATTCTTCTTTTATAGTAGTTTCTTTGTCTTATCCATGCCAACTATTTTTTGTTGTTGTTTTTGGTTCTTGTGGAGCAACAACAATGTCTTGTTTCTCTCTTGCTATTCATTCTTGTGTAGTAAAAACAAGGCATTCTATTATTGGTTCTTGTAGAGAAACAATAGGTCTTGTTTATGTCGATTCTTGTGTAGCAACATCAATGCTTGATGTAGCATTACTAGTGTCTTTGTCATTTTTGGATATTTACTGAGGTGTTGGAAGCAGAGTGAGATGATGTCATGGTTTGGATTGAGTGGTGAAGTTTTTTGATTGAACAAGGATAGGTATGGTATGGGAATAAAAAGTGATGGTATAGGCATGACAAGTGATGGTGTGGTCATGAAAGGTAAAGGTGATGGCATCCCCCCAAATCAAATACGTTTTCCATCCTCGAAAAAATAGAAAATGGTAAGGGATTAGGATAGAAAATAATGAAAATAGTCTTAAGTGATTTCCTAGATACAAATCCAGAGTATTTAATGAATCTGATAAACAAATAAAAATAAGAAGCATACTTGTACCTACCTAAGGAGTCCATGAAATTTGCAGCAAGTATATGATATTCTATAACAAGTTCTTCACAGGTTCCCATGGAAAATATAAAGCATCTTTGAGAATTTTTTCCAAGGACTATTAGCAAAATTTCCTTCTGATTCTGATATATCTTCATGAAGCTTTGAGGAAAGACCACTCCTACAAAAATTTATTCTACTACAAGTTCTTGTAGGGAAATAGTATTTTCCTCCTGGGGAATTTCTTTAACTGATTTCTTTACTATTGGTTCTTGTGTGGAAGTAGTAGGGCCTTCTGAGGCTGGTTCTTGTGTAGCAACCTCAACGCTATTAGGTGTTGGTTCTTGTGTGACAATACCTATTTCTTCTCATCCCCCTCGTGGTTTTTTCTTTTGTGACAAACACATGAATTATTAGTATTGGTTCTTGTGTACATCACCAATATCCTTTATTACTTATGATGCTTTTGTAACAAGGGTGGAGATTTTGTGAAGTGTTACTAAGAATAGAAACATATTGTAAGATTTGTAGCACATTGTTAAATGTTTGAAAAGGAAGAAAATGTACTAGACAATACTATTATTAGGAAGGTAGCACAAACTCTAATGGATTGGTAGTGACATGATTCTTGGAAATATTTATTCGACAACTATTGAAACTAGAAAGATAACTTGGCATTGCAAGTGAGCCAAGTAACTTTATTGGGTGGGTTGGGAATGGGTGGAGCAAGAAGTTATGGAGGTCTTGTAGAGGAAGAAAGTAGTTTGAAGTTATGGTGTGGTAACCATGATTACATAAAAGATGTTCTGAGGAAAATATTGGCTTTCAAGGTCAACCAAAAAAGAAAAAAAAGCTTCATAAACTTTAGCAAGAAATTGTTTATGAGTTGAGAAGAAGAAAATGCATGGGTGTATTGTGGTACTAGTGAATGTTACAATGAACATTAGATCTTCTTGAAAGGTATCTATATAAATGGAATTATTTTGTGTATAAATGGGACTTGACTTTAGTAACACTAGTATTCATGTGATATTCAAAGCAATTCTTCATCTGTCTTGTTTTCTATCCAATTTCAACTATTATAAAAAGTCTTGTTGTTTTCAACCAACAAATGGAACACCTAGGTAGCAAGCTCATAGGAACTTGAACTTTGAACATGAATCAAGTAAGGAATCAACATCACATGATGTTACACCTTCTTGGTTTGGATGTTTGGATGACATGTTGTTATTCATCAATATATTGTCTTCAAAATCACTCGTTCATGGATTGACCTTCTTGAGTCTTCCGGGACATGAAAAACACTAGTGATTATTTGCAATAAAACTTGAGATCATGGAAGAAGAGAGGTGGTAGAGATTTTTTATTCCAAGAAATATGTAAAAAAATCACAAATAGTTCATATAAAACAAATCCAGGGAAATATGAACAAAGGGAAAATCATTTTTTACCTGCTAAGGAGTGGTGGCTAGCCTAACTACCCGAAGATATTTTGTTGATAAAATATTCGTTTGATGTCCAATTGGAGTGATTAGAAAGAAAGATTGAATTAAATTCATAGGGATATCTTCAGTATAAATAAGTTTTGAAATTTGTTTGTAATTATGTGTGAAACATGTTGAGGAACAACCTATATGACAAAGCTAATTTTAATTTCCAACCTAGACCAACAATCACGACTTTGGGTATAACATTTTTGTTTGATGACGAATTGAGTTGATTCCAATTGGATATGAAATAATATTCATGTATTTATATTGAATAGAAACAGGGTTTACAAACATAAATAATTTATGGGTCAAATATGACAATGAACAACCTAAGAAACAAAGTTTCAACAATGCATATTTAAGATAGGAAATTAGTTTTTGGGGAATAACTTTCTCTTACGATATCAAAATGGCATGATTTAAGTTGGGGTGTAAACTAGATTTATAGGAGGATATACCCTATAAATAGGTTTTAAATATATATCCATTTGATCTACCAAAATATGACTGTACCCAACTCTATTCTTGGTGAGGTGAGTGATCCCAGATGCCACAAGAGTCTGATCAACATGTTATTTCTTCCAAATGATGATTTGGGTTTGTGGAAATTTTTGTAGTTGTATACGTTTAAGCGTATTGCATCAACTACATACCAAATTATAAATACCTAGATCCTAAATTTTATGACATGACCTTCGCAAGATCCTAGGGAAAATGCAAGAATACCTAAATCAAGAATAAAATCAAACGTCTAATTCAAAATATGGTATAATGATAATGAGATATTGACATAACCAACCTAGGAACTAAAGATAGTCCACAAAGTTTTGCATTATATACGAGGCTGATATAATGAGATCTTGACATAACCACCATGGGAACCACAGAGTGTCTCATTATTCGTGAAACAACTTCCACATTTTGTTCATGAAATTTTGATTCTTGTATGATGATGAATTAAATAGTTGATTGCGCAATATAAACATCATCAAATCACTCATTAGTGTGCATTTTTCATTATGCCTAAGATCAAAGAGACTAGGTGAAGGGCATAGGTAATCAATGATGAATAATCAAGGGTTGGAAAGGGTCTAAAATGAAAAAGGATCATGGTTCAGTGGAAATAAAGGGAGGGGGAAAGGATATGACAATGCATAAAGAATATACATAAGGGAATGATGATGGAATACATAATAAAATAAAAGAGAAAATAATGAAGGAGGGAAGAGGGTATGAAAAGGTAGGAGAATTGACAGAGTTATAAAGAGTGAGAAATAAAATAAAAAGTAAAGGCAACATGCAGTAGGAAGGCATGGACATGGGTGGACTAAGATTAGAATACAATGAAACTAAGAACTCAATCAACCCAATAGGCTACATTTTATTGATGTAAATAATGGAGATTCACCACATACACATTAATCAATCTAGACGTAAGATTGAAGGCTTCTATATCCCCTTGGCTCCTTCTCCAGTGTAATCCTGTTTCACCAATGCTTCCTTCCTCCCACCAAACTTTCTGCAAAATATATTAGTACCATGGGTGGTTCTTACTGCACCACAAAAAACATATCTTAATTTAACACATGCATCTATATTAATGTAAAAACTCCATATGAGACCCTACAAAGAGGATAGTCAACATATTTTATTTGCTCATCCCATTACCACGTGTTATTTTTTTTTTCAAGTAAGGAACTATTGTATTAACTATAGACAAGATGTAGAAAAAGTGCAGAGCTAATCCAACCCCAAGATACTATGAAAATATCAAGGAAAACAAAAGGACCTGCCCATAGGGGAAACTAGGTTAATACACTGATCATATGCTTTTTGATAAACTGTATACGATCTATCTGAAAAAAAAATTATACTTTTTCCTAACAGTAACAAACTTGTAAACATCTAGAAAGTAGAGATAAACAGGAAAACCAAAATCTAAGCAACTTACATCAATCCACATGAGGAACCTGTGGATGGGTGGCAGTTGATACATTCTTCTGAGAAAAAATAGTCGAAGTCTCTGGACCCGAGTAGTGACTCTTTGTGGGAGTGAAGGAACTGTCAATCCGGTTAGCCATCCATGAGAGAATATCGAACATATATGCATTCTGAATTTCAAAAGCCTCCATATGCTCCTTTAGCTACTTGAAGTCATTGTCTTTGGGTAGAATACCTAGAGCAACTAGAAAATTTATCTACCATTAGAACTATACTATGCCAAAGAAGATTGAATTTCAGGTTTTGGGGAAACCCAGATCCAGAACCATACCTCCTACTTCCTTCTCCACTTAATCATCTTCTTTAAATTCACAAATGAGATGGAATTCCTCCTCTAATTATTTCATGGCATCCTAGGATGCTTCTGGGAGATTATTATAGTAAGACTTGGCTACACCCTTAGCATATTTAGCCGTGTGATATTGAATGATTGCATGATGATTAGGGTATCTACTGTGAGTATCCATGAATCCAATGGTAAACATAGGGGGAGAGAGAAACCAAATCAATAAAGAAACTGAGGGAGAGACACTACAAACCAAATCAACAGAATGTGAAACAATATCTCGAGCTACTTGTTTCATCTCAACATTCCCCTTCTCAACCTTATATGATTTCTTTGTCAAAATCTGCATGAAATAAATGTGGGTTGCATACGTCATCACAAAGTCCTGAATCATATCCCAAACCAAGGTGTCCTTCAACATTATCCACATATGTTCCAACTCTGGTTGCAGGTACATAGAATTTACTGGTGTCTTCCTTGAAAGATCTAACCGTGCTACCTTCACACCTGCCATCGATATGATCACTCTTGTCATGTATCAATTCCTTGAGGGGATCACTTGCTCATTGTGATATGACAAAATCTTGTTGSAGGAGATATTAATTTGTAGTGAGAGTGTGAGAAGGAATAATGATAAGATCATTACCCCACACCCCATCATCTATGACTTCTCTTAGAATTAACTCTTGTTATAATCCCATCCTCATCCATAATGAATGTATGGAGCATTCCAAATTGATAGGAGTGATGAGAAATAGGGTTTCCATTTGTTTACTTGTGTAGTCCAATGGGATACACGCATCCGCCATATTTTCATGTGATCTGGAGAGCATCCCATTCAGGGGACAAAAATATTCTTTTGATAGGGAGAGGGTATATTTCTTGAGACTTTGAGAGGGGAGATCATCCCAAGCAATGTCAATATACTCTAAGGGGTTTTCAAATATGGCGTTGACAATGTGGTTAACAACTTTGTTTTGATTCCTATTAAGATGAGAAGCAACCAAGCCAAGATTGGAGAGTAACAAATATCTAAGGAGCACAATCCATGCTTCTAGGCGCTAGTGACCTGAGAGTTTGGAGGTTGCAGTGCCCCATTGAATCTTGGTGATCAAATGAATGATGAGATTAGAGTCACCTTCTGCTATTAATTTTGTAAATTGAAGTCTCTGATCAATTTGAAGGCCTTTAATCAAATCCCAAAGTTCAACTGCATTGTTTGCGTCGATTCCCAAGTGACCAAAGTATACATGAAGAATCTGACCATTATTGTCTCTGAAGACACCCCCATAAATAGAAGGCCCAAGATTGTCTTTAGAAGCTCCATCGAAGTTTAGTTTGATAAATCCCAAGGGGGGGGGAGAGAGACTAGGAGGAGGGAGAGGGAGGTTTGGAATAGCGAACATAGGGAGAGGGGCATAGAGGAGAGAAGGAGGAAATACAATAATACATAAGGGAATAATCTCTAGGGGGAAAGGGAGGTCGTCGAGGCTCCAGTTTTCTTTAGATATGGTCTTAAAAATATCCTTCTTGATTTTTCTCCCTATGATTTTCCATGACTTTGATTCATCTTTAAATATCCTTATGTTCCTTTTCTCCCAGATCTCCCATAACAAGAAGCCTGTGAAAATATTCCATATACGATTCAAAATGGGTTTGATAAAGAAAAAATCTCTCTAGGAAGAGATGGTGGATTGAATAGAGTCCATGTTGCGATTTTATTATTGAAAGATAATAGATCCATGTCTCCAATAAGGGTTTCTATAAGAGAAGGTGTTAAGAAGATATTCTAAATTTTCCCCATTCTCTTTGCACATCATACAAAATCCTATCCATTGAAAGCCACGTTTGCAGAGCTGATCCCAAGTGAGGAGTTTTCTATGGTAAACCTATCATAAAAAGGTTGCTACCTTGGGCCAAAGGTTTCCTTTCCAAATTTTCTTCCATATTACGTCCTTTGGAAGAGTCACATGTTGAGTCGTGAGATGATACACCTCCTTGAGAGTAAAGTTACCTACCAGACAGTAACCCCATCAAATTTTGTCCAATTGGGTGGTCACTTTGATTTTCCTTTGATCCAACAACTGTTGTAGGTTTGGAAGTAAATAACGATCTTTGAAATGGATATGGTCCGGGTACAAACACCAAGTTTTCCATTCCCCACACTCCAAATTGAGTTTCCAATAATCCTTGACCCATCTTCCTTGAGATTCATGAAGAGATATTATGAGGTTTTTCATTCGATGATCCTAGTGTAATGGAAAAAGTTTCTTCTAGGAATCCTCCCAAAAGAGAGCTACATGACCATTTTGAATTTCTCGGAAGATTTGTTGTTGAATGAGTCTTCTATTTTTCCAAGTTGAGTTCCATATCATAGATCCATAGGATGCTTCCAACATGCGAATAAAGTATTTTTGTTCAATCTACTCAGCATATTTGTGTTTCCAGAGGCAACTCCAAAGTTCTCCTTTTTGTTGTATACATATCCACCATGTTTTGGCGCCTAAGGTTTGATTGACTATATTAGGATCCCTTACCTTTATATTTTGGGTTACAAATAGTATTCCAAGCAACCAAAGCCCATTTCTTAGAAGCATGTGCTCCCTGCCATAGAAAATTATTTTGTAGTCCTTTGACAACATCCCATATTATTTTTGGAGTTGCTAAGGCGGAAAAAGATAAAGTGGGATAGCTTGAAGGATAGATTTTAGAAGAACCAATATGCTAGCTATATTGAGAGGCCTGAAAGTCTAGCTTGATAGTTTTTTTTTTCTGATTGTGGAGAGAAGATCTTCTGAGGAACTATTGTGAATGCCAGAAGTGAGAAAAGGGGCACCGAGGTACTTGGAAAGAAGGGAGCTCCTAGAAAAGCTAAGAATGTGGGTAATGTGGAATTGGATAGGGAGAGGAGTGAAGAAAAAGAGCTGGGATTTGAGGTGTTTGATGGAGGCTCCAGAGGCTTCCATGAAATCATCAATAATTTTTTTAAAGGGTCTAGCCTCTCTGGCAGATGGGGTTCCCATGAGCCTTGTGGCATCAACAAGCTGGTTATGATTCAATGGATCTCTCATGCTATGAAGAGAGAGGCCACTGATCTTACGACTTTCCACCACCACTTTGATATTGTGACCTAAACCTTCTGCCATAAGAATGAAGAGAAAAGGTGAGAGGGAATCCCCTTGTCTGATGGATCAATAAAGATGAAAAAGGGGACAAGGTGAAACATTGACAAGGATAGAGAAGAAGGCATATGAAATTAAGGAAAAAACCCAATGGACCCATTCTAGATGAAAGCAAAAATCGAGGAGAATTTCCTTAATGTAATGCTAGATGAGTTTGTCAAAATGTTTGGACATATCTAGCTTGATTAACATGCTTGGGGTCTTGGTGGTTTTTAGTGATTGATATACTTCATGCATGAGGAGGATGATTTCTAGGATTTGTTTCCCTTTTACATAGCTCACTTGCTCAGGGGATGCAAGGTAGGGGAGTAGAGGTTTAATATGGAAATAAATAACCTTGGAGATAATTTTGTAGATAACATTTCAAGGAGCTATGGCGTATACTTTTTTGGGGTCAACTACATTATCTTCCTTGGGAATGCGAGTAAGAAAGGTGGCAATCAAAGTCGAAAGAAATCCCCCGATTCTTTGGGATTCCTACACCAAGGCTAAGACATTGTAATGCCCCTTTCCAAATGATCTCTCCAAGAGATTGACGTAATAGACTAAGTGATTCCCGTAAGCTATAGTCAGTGGGAAAAGGGGATTAATTAATTATTTAATGTCACGAGGGCGAAAAAAGTGATATTTAAAAGTGACATTGAGTAATTAATTAAAAAAGGTGTTTTTAAGTGACTTGATTTTATAAAGTCACTTTACTATATTAAAAGGGTAAAAGGGCCCAAAAAGGGTCAATGAGGAAATAAAAGAAGAATGAGGGCACCCTCTCTCATTATGCATTACTATTTTTCTAAAAATGAATTGAGAGAGCTCTTGTGGCTTTGGCTCTTGGGATGAAAAACCCTAGAGAAGATTGGAATATTGGTTTTGGTGGTGAGACTATCCACCCTAACTGATCAAGGGGAGAAGATCACTCATATATTTTCATTGTGCTTCATTTATAATTGAGTTTATCAATTGGTAGTTGAGTTTTCTTGTTGGCAGCTGAGTTCCTTGGGTATGGGTAGAGTTTACTTGAGGAAGCTAAGTTATAATTGAACAAGGGATATTTTCTATATTGGAGGTTGAATCTTGGATTTTTGGGGATGAGTTTGTGTGATGGTTGTGGTATTTTTATTTGGCTGGGTGAGTTTCACTATTGGAGGGCTAAGTGGCGCCATTGGGGATTGAATGTACACAAATGGAGGTCACATTTTTTCTGGAAAAGCGATCGAGATCTATTTGGGGCGACTTCATATTCCTTAAAGGGGTCTATTTTCTCTTGTTGGGGGTCGAGTTGGACTATTGGACCAATATTCTGAGTGGGAAGACTCATTTGGCTAGAGGAGGAGGCCTATTTTTCTTACAATAGAGACACAACTTTTGTGGGAGTTGTTTGTTGAGTTTGTGGGCACATTTGGAAGCCAATTGTTGGCACATTCAACCCAGAATTTACAGAGACAACCTATATGAAATATATCATGTTCATAATATTTGTTATTGCATAGTTTGTTGAGTCTTTCAATGTAGATCAGTTGTTATAGAAATTAATGTAATAAATTGTTTTGAGTTTAGTAATGGTGTCTCATTGTAAATCCCATGCCGAGATAAGTAATTTATATTTTGGTTGTTGTCATAGTTATATATATTGGATGTCAAGTGTATTTTTAAAGAGGGCTGCAAACTGCTATTGAAATTTTAGAAGGGAAAACAACAATGTGTTTGATGAAATGTATGCACTACAAAATTGAGATAAAATTCCAAAAAAAATTAGTGGGGATTTTACAGTGGTATCAGAGCTGGTTTTGCTCCCATCCTTAGGGGAAAATCAATGAGGAGTTATTTCATATTTCTTCCACTAAATTTTAATGGTGATAAATTGCACTTATACCTTCAGTTGAAACCGTCGAGAGGAAAATTTCAGATTATATATGGAGGGGTGACAATAGTTGATGTAGGCTATGGCAAGCCATCAAATCAATGCATGGAACAATGGAGCTAATAGTTCAAAGGGGTAGCAAAAAAAGAAGAAAGGTCAGGATGAGGAGTTTGCAGATTGTTTGAGGTAGTATCAGGAGCTTGGTGCGGAATTTCGCGCAGCCATGTCATTCAAGGATTTTTTCACCATCAAACATCTTGAGTGGTAGGAACCCAAAATATTAGTGGAAAATAAGGTGAAGGTGCCAAGGAAAAAGGTACTAGTTTCTGAAGATTCTAACACTTCTAAAGACGAGGAAAATGTTGACCCTTCACATGTTTCTTCTCCTACAAATGAGCACAAGAATTCTCTTGAGGTCTTATAACCCAATACCAAAAAGGAGATTAGGGAAGAAAAAGAAGAAGATATCACTGATATGGTTTTATTCCAACAGAATGACACTAGGATTTGGGATGAAGAAGAACCAATTAATGACACTGTGATTTAGGATGAATAAGAAGAAAATGTTGCTAATGGTATGGGGGACACGAGTCTATTTTATGTTAACTTATAGACCATATTTGATAGGGCTTATGGAGACAAGAGTTTAATCGATGAAGCAGTGCTTGATCATGATGCTATCCCACCTTTTGGAGATTACATGGTATCATCTAGTGATCCAATTGGTTTTGATAAGGGTAGTGTTCTTACGGTGAAAACAAAAACAGAAAATAAATGGTGGGACAACCCATGCCACTATGATGAATATGAAAAATGGAATTCAACAATACAGGACTTGAAGGACCAGTTATTGGTATCAAAGGATAATATTGTGCGGGTATTAACAAGGGTTTATGATACTCAGAGATACATAGAATATCTTATTGGGTAGGCTCAGATTGAGGAAAGGAAAAAATGAGTTGCAAGTGGAGTCACTAGTGCGAAATTGTGTATAATCAAATAAGCACTTGAACAAATGAAATAATATTACTTGCATCTGTTCATTGATAGGAATCTTGCTCTCAAGTTCGCTAAAAACAAGGACATGGGGGTTCAGGACATTTTTTACAAGTTGAGTTTGGAATGCTCTTCATCACTTACAATAGAGAATCCATCATATTTGGCATCCCTGACACATGAGGGCATGATCGACACTCATGATTTGAGGGAGGAGCCTCTTGTGATGATCCCACACAAAGAGCATTTATAGTTGCTGGTGTTGGAGGAGATGTATGATGCAAAGGGTTTTGACTATGCTCCTATTTTTCATTTTGGGGATCATGAGATTTTTTTTTGGAGAGCCCACTAAAGGTACAAGGCTTATATATGGAGGTTATAGTTGAGCACATTCCTTGTGGACCAAACCAAAAGGAAGTATATGCATCCATGGATTGGGTGGACAATATATGACAGAATTGGGCACACTCTGGGATACATGCTCAAGCGACAACAATAGAGTGATGGATACAGTACGCCTATAGGATAAAGGATAGTACATGAGTATTCAGTGATAGGAAAAAATATGCAGGGGTATTCATTGGCACACGATAGTGTACAGTGGAATTTTTGAGCGTTTCCTCCAAGGAAACCTCCTGATAGAGTCCTCGAGCATACCATTGAGTTGAGGTTATCCAATATCAGTGAGTGGATGAATGAGCCTTAGGGAGAAACATATCCCTTGATGATCAATATTCATCTGGGATATCACCAGATGAGGTCCAGGGAGTAGGATACTCACATATCTTCTTGCATACTTCATTATTATTTCTTGATCATGCCATTGGGGTTGACCAACGCACTAGTTACTTTCCATTCTTGCAGGCAATGGCATAAGAATATATTGTTTTTATTTGATGCCCTCATTATATATAGTACGACATGGGAGGTTCACCCAAGTCAGTTGGATGAGACAAGTGAGATTGTGGCCATGCCAAATTTCTTTCATTTGGAATTTGTAATCAATGTACAGGGTCCACAGGGGGAGATACTAACTCTATTGGATTGGTTCACAGAGGGTTCAAAAGCAGTCATTTAGAGTGGTAAAATTATAATTTGGTGGTGGGATCCTGGAATTCATTCAAGTAATGGATTGCTTCAGATGAGGTTGATGATTGACATAGTTGAGGAACTGTTTGTTCTATCTCGTTTTGGGGATGTTGTGAGAGGATCTGTAGAGTTTTGTTCTTTATGGTGAAGCATTTTTTCCATCAAAATACCCAAGAACGAGTATAGCTGTGAATTGACAGGTTCTTACTTCACTGAGATGCCCCAGTTGAGTATGATTCATGATAGTGGGTACCATGGGAGGAGAGCGCATTTTGAGCATAGAGGTTAGACGGTTATGATCAGAGGGGTTAAAAGTCAACATGATGGTTCCTCTAAAAGATTATCTTAGGATGCTAAGACTACAATGTTTGACAACTCGACAACCAATATAGATGAGAGAGCCAGTTCTCACATTCTGAAGTTTACTCTTGGGATGCTTAGGATTGGTTTATCGGAGGAATGGTCTTCTGAGGAGTTGATCGAGTTTATGTAGCTTATAATTCCCTATCTTATCAAGGGAAGTTAGGTGGATTCTTGTTTTAACACCTTGAATATCAATGCTATGAGTAGAAGGTGCTTCACATCATACATGCTAGTTTGGTACCTTGGCGACTTTACCACTTATAGGAAGGTCTGAGAGATGTTTGCATGGAGGGAATTTACAGATGATGTTTTGGGAGATATGGGGGAGTGTATGAATTGTTAGAATAGGAGGTCGGGGAACACTCATCTAGTAGGGTTGATGAAACCCTTGCCCATTTCTGAGTGAGAGTGGGAGATCATGTTGATAGATTGTATCACAGGTTTACCGAGTGTGCAGGGAGAATATAGTATGTGTGCAATGATTGACTATTTATTAGAGTTCACACACTTCCTGGTGATTTATTTGGAGTATGGGGCATCATGAGTGTGAGACGAACAAAGTTCGCTCACACAAGAATTATCCAAAATATTTGGAATATAGTAACCAAATATATATGTAATAAGAATGAATAATAAGATATAGATATAATGAGATGATTACAATTGAGAATGAGGGCCTGCTTATATACCCATGCAGGGGTGCCCTTTACCAATAGTCATGTCCTTTGAGACATGACCTTTCATTATTAATAATTATTATTTATTAACTATTATTATGTTATGAATATCTTATTTTATGTATATTTTATGTTCATAACAGAGTGAAAGATCTATCTTGTTGGAAGATGTTTAGAGTCCATGAGAAACTTGGAGTTATTGGCAATGATCGGGACAATAGTTTTCATAGCGCATGTTGGCAGGAGATACTCAGATTTGCAAGAAAAAGTTTGACTCTGAATATTAGTTGTTACCATCAGATGGATGGTCAAGAGGATATAGTGAACCAATGAGCTAAGAGGTATATGCATGACTATGTGAGGTCATGGGTAGAGTGGTTACATTTAGGTGAGTATTTCTATGAAACCACTCATGATAGTTTGCAGACCACCCAAAATCTGTAGAGGAGGTATGCATATAGGCACATGGTGGAGCATAGTTTCGATATTGGAGACGTGGTTTTATTTAGGGGACAACTACATAGACCATTTCCATTAATGAGGAAAGGTGATGCTGAGAGGATGAGGCTATGATTTTATGGCCCCTACAACGTGCTTCAGAGAGTTGGTGAGGTATCTTATGAGCTGGAGTTTTCTTAAGGAAGTAAGATTCATAATGTTTTTAATGTTTCATGCCCCAAGAAGGAATTGGGAAAATAGATCACTTCTTCGACAAAGTTACCCCCATTGGATGAGGAGGGGCAGTTAGTGTTGGTTCCTGAGGAGGTTTTGGAGGTATAGGAGAGGATGTTGCATAATAGGGTGATCCAAGAGTACCTCATCAGGTGGAGATATTTTACAGTAGAGGATGCCACATAGGAAAGTGGCTAGATCTTGAAGCATCCTAACTTGTGGTTGCTCGAGGATAAGCAATATCGGGAAGGGAGGATTGTAATGTCCCTTTCCAAATGATCTCTCTGGGAGATTGATGTAATAGCCTAAGTGATTCCCAAAGGTTATGATCAATGGGAAATGGGGTTTAATTAATTATTTAATGTCATTGGGGTGGAAAAAGTAACTTTTAAAAGTGACATTGAGTAATTAATTAAAAAAGGTGTTTTTAAGTGACTTAAGTTTATAAAGTCACTTTACTTTATTAAAAGGGTAAAAGGGTTTGAAAATGGTCAACAAGGAAATCAAGGGAGAAATAGGGCACCCTCTCTCATTATTCATTCTAAAAATGAATTGAGAGAGCTCTTGTGGCTTTGGCGCCTCAGACGAAAAACCCCAGATCAAAATATTGGAAGATTGGTTTTGTTGGTGAGACTATCCACCCTAGCTGATCAAGGGGAGAAGATCAATTAGATATTTTCATTGTGCTTTATTTGCAGCTGAGTTTTCTTGTTGGCACCTGAGGTCCTTGGGTAGGGGGTGATTTTACTTGACGAATCCGAGTTCTAATTGACTAAGGGAGATTTTTTGTATTGGAGGCCGAATCTTGGCTTGTTTGGGGCAAGTATGTGTGCTATCTTTGGTATTTTTCTTTGGCTGGGTGAGTTTCACTATTGGAGGGCTGAGTTTCTCCATTGGGGACCAAATCTACATAGCTGGAGGTCAAGTTTTGTTGGCAAAGGGGCCAATATCTATTTGTGGCGGTTCATCTTCCTTGAAGGGGCCAATTTTATCTTGTTGGGGGTCAAGATAGACTTTTGGACCGATTTGTTGAGTGGGCAGACTCATTTGTCTAGAGAAGGTCGATTTGTCTTACAATAGTGACACACAATTTGTGGGAGTTGTTTGTTGAGTTTGTGGGCACATTTGGAAGCCAACTGTTGTCACATTCAACCCATAATTTATAGAGACAACCTATAAGAAATATATCAGAATCCTAATATTTGTTATTGCATTTTTTGTTGATTCTTTCAATGTATATCATTTGTTACATAAATTAATGCAATAAAGTGTTTTGAGTTTAGTACTCGTATCTCATTGTAAATCCCATGCTGGGGATAGGTAATTTCTCTTTTAGTTTCTATCATATTTATATATAATGGATGTCAAGTGTATTTCCAAAGAGGGATGAAAAATGTTCTTGAAATTTTACAGGGGAAAAAATTCAATAACACCAGACAACAAAGTGTTTGATGAAATGTCTACACTAGAAACTGAGATAAAATTCCAAAAATATTTAGTGGGGATTTTACAGACATCCCATTTAATGTTGGACCAACAATGATGAAAGAAATCCATGGTGAAACTATCCATACTGGGGGATTTTCCTACCGAAATACTGAAGTTGGCCTCTTCAAATTCAGAAAGAGAGATGGGCCTCATGAGACAAGCATTCTTCTCATCAGAGAGAAAGCTAGGAATATTTCAGGAGATGGAATGTATGGCCATCGATCAGTCAATATGAGGCTCAGTGAGAAGATCCTAAAAGAAAGAGGTTAATTCATGCTCAATATCTGAATGTGAGGAGAGTTTATTACCTTGATTTGTAGTGAGGTGAGTGATGTGATTGACATTCCTTCGATGAATCATTGAGTGATCGGATAATTTAGAGTTGTGTTCTCCTTCCTTTAACCTTTGAATCCTTGACTTATGTCACCACAAAATTACTTCTTGCTTTTTCCTTTCCTCAATTTGGGTTGAGAGGAATTTCTCCTGTTGGTCAAGCTCATGAGATCTACCATGAGAGATGATTTTTTGCTGAAGCAATTCCATTTGGTTATTTAGAAGCCTTTGAGCTTGTAAAATATGCCCAAAAAGTGTCTTTTTCTAGTTCTTGATTTGTTACTTGAGGGATCTGAGACATTGTTGAAAGTAGTAAATTAAAGTATTGTTGCTTGTTCACCCCTCTTTCCACCAAGTCTTGATATTGTTGAAGAAATCAGGATGAAGAAGCCAAAATTTCTCAAATCTGCAAGGTTTTTTAAGTGGCTTACTAAGGGTGTCGAGAGAGAGACAGATTGGCCAATGGTCATATCCAACAATTGGAAGGATGGTGGATTCCATGTGAATTCTGGAGAGAATTAACAATTCTGAGATCATGAATCGATATAATCTACAAGCTACTTGTTGTGAACCCCCCTTTCAATTATTCCATGTGAAAAACCCATTTCTTGTCTCTAGATTGATAAATTGATTGTTTTGGATGAAATCATTGAACATCAGATCATCTTAATCAAGTGTGACACACCCAGAGAAACAAACCCAAAATTTTGTTTTCTTTTAAAAATGATTTGATCCATCTCTTCTCAAAACATACCCACTACTTGGGTATCTCTAAATTCTCCCTCTTGGGCTAGTTTAGCATTTCTGATATCAATTAATTAAATGAAGAAGCACGAAGTACACACATGCGTTTATCAATATTCTTGTTAGTTGTAAAAATAAAATATTAACATTCCATGCATGGCATTAACCAACAAACATGATTATTATAAACACATTGTATCTAAGAGATAATATTATTACACGACGGAAATGAATATACATAAGAGAAAACCATGACTAAGAGAATGATTATCTTTGTTTAAACTAATCACCAATTGGTTGCAGACTAAGGATGTTCCACCCAACCATATAATGTGTTGTTCCAAGTATCAACAATAGGCCACCCCCGATCCAGGGCTATGAATCCACAAGGATGATTCTAGTCACTTAGCTTCCCAAACTAGTCAACACTCAAGCTCTCACAATTTTCTCAGCACACACTAATCCAAATTGTACCAGATCTCTTCTTTCTTGCATGCACAACCCAAGAGGATGGAACCCTTCTCTTCCATGTAGTACCTTAGGCTATCCACCTCCTTCCAGGGCTCCAATGCATCGATAAATAATATCCATGCTGGAGCTCTCAGGATTCTCAGTTGTGAACAAAATTTAACACTTTCCAATGCATCTAAGGAATGCAAGCATTAATTCATGGTTGGAATACACTAACAATTACTACAACCAACAAACAATGGCTTTTTTCTCAACAATTATCCCCCATGTCCCAATACAAGAACAAGAATGAATGAGGAATGATAAATGAGTAACACTGAATGAAAGAGTGAAAGAATGAATGGAGAAGAACCCGCAAACAACCCACATGATGGTTTTATATATTTACATGAGAAATAAATAACCACATGGACTTCCCCAAGAAGCTCATGTAACCACTTCTCTCCATTAAAAAAATTATGATAAAATGACTTATCCCCTTAATCCCCCTCTCTCGTGGAATCATAGCCCCATATAACTCTTTTCCTTGTCTGTCGAGTAGCTAGAAATGTATTTTATTATTAATCATGATCAAAGAATTAAATTTCCTATGCACTCCAGCCTCTTTTAATTGTTTGGGCAATCTATACTTCCATCAAATAAAAATTACATTATTTAATAGGGGGACTCAAAACTGGGGTATTACATTCCCCTCCCCCTTGTTTTGGCACCGTCCTTAGTGCATACACAAAACATAAATCAAATTTTCTAAGTTATTCAAAAAGTTGCAGGTACTCTGCCCGTATGGCATCTTCATGCTCTCAAGTAGCCTATTCAGGACCGTATTAGGTCCATTGAAATTTTACCAGTTCTATAACTCGATTCCAGAGCACTTTGAATTTTATGTCCAATATGCATACTGGATGGACTTGAAAGTCTCCCTCTGCTTCAACCGGAATCAAATTCCAATCAACAAAATGGTTAGGATCATGTACATACTTTTTTAGGAAAGAGACATGAAATACATTATGCACATTCATGGAAGTAGGCAATGCAAGCATGTATGCTACTGGCCCTATTCTGTCCAATATTTCAAATGGACCACAAAATCTAGTTTCTAGCTTGGTACAACTACCCAACTTTAATGAGATGTCCTTTGGATTCACTTTCAAAAGTACATGCTCTCCCACTTTAAACTCTCTAGCTATCATGTTCTTATCTACATAACTCTTCTATCTATATTGTGCTACCTTCAAATTCTGCTTAATCTTAACCATCTGGTCTTCCATATCCTTGAGTAATTATGTCCCAAGTACCACTCTGTCAGTTGGGTTATCCCAACTCACTGGAGTATTTCATTTCCATACAAATCTTCAAATAGGCTCATTTTAAATGAAGCTTGAAACCCATTATTATAGGAAAACTCAACCAAATGCAAGTAATCTTCCCACTTAGATGGCTTATCCATCACATACCTTCTTAACATGTCCTCAATCACTTGGTTGAATCTCTTTGTCTTCCCATCTGACTATGGATGGTATGTTGTGCTAAAGTTCATATTTGTACCAAACCCCTTGAATAATCCCCTCCAAAAGTTTGAAGCAAACTTTTTATCTCTATCTAATACAATTGCCTTAGGTATGCCATGTAACCTAGCAATCTCCCTCGTGTAAATTTCTGCAATAGTAGCTGTTGTATGTGTCATTTTTACAGGGAAAAAATGATCAACCTTTGTCAATTTATCAACAACTACCATTATTGAATCATGTTTCCTTTCTATCCTAGGAAATTTAGTTATAAAATCAATGGTTACCACTTCCTATTTCTTCGCTGGAAGTGGTAATGGATGTAACAAACCTGTTGGGTTCCTATGCCATCCTTCACTCTCTGACATTCCATACATCTGGAAATGTAATCAACAACATCTTTCTTCGTTCCTGGCCAAAAGAATTGGCTTCTTACTGTTGCAATTGTTTTCTAGTAACCGGGATGTGAGACATACGAAACATTATGCATTTATTTTAATACCATATTCCTAAGTTCTCTCAAACTTGGAACATAAATTCTATTTTTATGCATAAGTAATCCATATTCCTTCATCTCATATTCTTTAATTTTCTATTGTACATTTTCCTGCTGTAAGCTTTCTTTTACATGAGGGTAATGTTGATATGTAAGGACAACATCTAAAATTCTACTCTTAAAATCTGACTGATGCATACTAATGGTTGTAGAATGCATGAGATGTACTCTTCTTCTAAGTGCATTAACAAATTTATTTTCTTTTCCCTTGATATGCTCGATGTTAAAGTCATACTCATATAAAAATTCCATCCATCTTGTCTGCTTGGAATTAAAAGTTGGATGTTCAAAAAGATATTTCAGACCACTATGGTTTGTTCTTAATTCAAATCTCTTTCCCATGAGATAATGCCTCCACATATTCAATGCATGAACAATGACAACAAGCTCCAAGTCATGTGTGGAATAGTTCCTCTCGTGTTCTTTAAGATTTTTAGACTCATAACCAATGACATGTCCATTTTGAGTGAGGACTCCACCAAGTTCATCCTTGCAAGCATCTGTACAAACCACACAATTTCATTTGAGTCAACAATCTTTAAAATAGGTGCACTAGTAAGTAGTTCCTTCAAAAACTTAAAGTTCTCTTCACACTCAGCCGTCCATTCAAATTTAATCCCATTCTTTTGCAAAGAAGTGATGGGATGAGAAATCTTAGAGAACCCTGCTATAAATATTCTGTAGTAACCAACTAATCCCATAAAATATATGACTTCTAAAACATTCTTGGGTGTTTGCCATTCTCTAATGGCTTGAATATTCTCTAGATCCCCTACTATACCTTGTTTTGAAATAATGTGTCCCAAGTAATGTATTTGTTCTTGGTAAAAATAAAACTCACTAAGCTTGGAATACACCCGATGTTCCCTCAGCACTTGCAACACCAACCTCAAGTGATGTTCATTCTCTTCTTCTAACTTATAATATATAAGTATGTCATCTAATAATACAATGAAAAACTTATCAAGATAATTTTTGAATATGCAATTCATTGAACACATAAAGATAGATGGTGCATTGGTCATCCCAATTGGCACCACTATAAATTCATAATTCCCATACCTGGTTCTAAGGGTTGTCTTATTGATGTCTTCTTCCTTCATTCTTACCTAGTGGTATCCTGATCTCAAGTCTTTCTTTGAGAATATATTTTCTCCTCTTAGCTAATAAAAGAGGTCATCGATTTGGGGTAGAGGGTACTTGTTCTTCAAAGTGGATTTATTCAGTTGTCTGAAGTCAATACACAACCTCAATGTTCCATCGTTCTTTTTGAAAAAGAGTGTTGGTGCTCCCCAAGGCAAAACACTTGGGATGTATGTACCCTTTCTTCATCAATTCTTCCATTTTCATTTTTAATTCCTTTAATTTTTGGTGTACTCATTATATAAGATGTTTTTGATACTGGAGTATCTCCTGGTACTAAATCAATAGAGAAATCTAACTCCCTCTTTAGTGGTAATCCTGGTATTTCTTGGAATACATATTCAAACTCTTACGGTACCAAAAAATATTCAAGGCTTGGAAATTTTGTCTTTACTGGCTCCTCCACATGGGATGCATATAATTGACATCCTTTTTTGAAACATCTCTTCATTTGTAAGGCTGGAATCTCCCTTATAGACATGGGTCTTGGAATTCCTTTCACAATGCTCTATTTTCCTTCTTCATCAAGGCATGTAAATGTCTTGTTGTGACATTCTAGGACAACATGATGCTTTTCCATCCAATCCATTCTAATTAGAATATCATAAGATCCTAATGGGATGATATTCATATAAACCATTGTACTTAATCCATTAATATTTATTGGACAACTTCTAACAACCTCATTGATCCTTCTTTTGGTTCCAATGGCTAGCTAAACCAAACTTGATTTCTCAAGCTTACTCTTCTCCAAATGTAATATATCCACTATTTTAGGATCAATGCAACAATGGATTTCTCCTGAATCAATTAATATAGAAACAAGTTGATTAATGGTATTACCTTCCATCTCGATCATATTGGATTGGTACTCTGCTTGTCGATCTTCTAGGGATGAATATATTTTTTCCATATATTCTACTATTGTAGCCTCTTGGATGTTGTGCATGGTATTCACTTTGTCTTTTTTGTGAGGGAAATAATTGTACAATGATATTCCTTGCATCCCCAACATTGGATTGGTGGTATTCCCCTTTTTCCCAAGGAATCATCTCTCTTGGATTCATCCTTAGCAGGATGGTCTTGCTGATTTTTGTTTGGTCTATTTTTGTTGAAAGAAGGTTTGAATCCCTTCCTCCTATGATTAGATTTCTCCTTCTTCTTATCCTTCCAATATTTCTGCATGGATTCTCTACCCTTGCCTTGCTCATAAAGGTACTTATCCTTCTTAATGGTTTCTTTCAAGGTTCTAGGTTCATCATATTGAATCTTATCTTTATAAAATGAAGGAATTTCACTCAAAAAACTATGTATTTTCACCTTATCATCCTTAATAAACCCCACATACTTTAACAATCCAAAGAAATTATTTTCATACTCTGTCATGGTTATGATTCCCATCCCGAATTCAAATAACTCTTGTATTTTCTTATCATAGAAGTGCTCTAAAAGGTACTCCTTCTGAAAATATCTCTTGAATTGTTTCCAAGTGATTTTTCTTTCATTAATGTGTTCCACTTGCTTCAATTGATCCCACCACATAGAAAATTTTCCATGCAAATGGTTGTGGAATTCTTTCTTCAAGGTTAGGTGAATAGTTGTGCAATTGAAAATACTTACTGATTCCAAGCAACCATGCTTCATCATCATCTTCCCTTTCTCTTTCACCATAAAAGGATTGTGGCTTAAGCTTCCTCAACTCTCCTTGAAAAATGTCCAATTCATGTCTCCTTCTTTGGTGCCTCATAGGGGATACCTTTGGACTTCTTATGGAGTCTTCAAATCCATAAAGTTTCCTTGTTGAGTGAGGAGGTGAGTGTTGCCTATGAGTCCTACTAGAACTTATGGAATAACTAGTCCCTCTGTAGTTATGTCTTCTTTCATGTTGTTTTCCTCCTTCCTCGTGTCTTGAGCTTGATCCCTACTTTGCTTGTCTATGTAGATAATTTAGGATTTTCATTACTTGAGAATTTATTTGGTTTTGTTCTTTCATCATTCTCTCATTGTCTTCTTTATAACTCTATACTTCTATTTTCAAGAGTCCCATATTCTCTATTAATGGCTCTTGTTCCCCTCTATTTGATTCTATATTTTTGTTTCCAACAATGATGTTTTGACCCTCAGATGGTTTATCATGACTAAAGGCTCCTTCCCCTTCCTCCAATTCCCAGATCTTCATTCTTATCTTGTTTATATTTCTTAATTCTACAAAAGAGTGTGCATATGACATAATATTTGTTAGCTTAAATGTAAGCATAAACATTTATAAGAATGTATGGAAACGACTGTAAAAGAATTATATATATTAATTTCTCTTTTTATTTTTTCTTAAGGATACCAATCACTTTATTCAGAGTTGGTTATGAGTTGTTCTGCTCGAAACAATTCTCTGGGTTTATAACTAAATTCCTCTCTTCGAGAGATTTCCAACGACCATTTCCTTTCTTAATTTCAAACTCAAGGCAACAAGTTTCGGCCTTATGAAATTCTTATGTTGTATTAAATTAATTTCCACTTGATTTTCACCCAACATCCATGTGGTTCTTAGTCACTTGTTCCATTCGACACAGTACTAATGCGGATACCGATGTGGCACCTGTCTCCTATACCATTGGTCTTCCCCAATTCATGGTTTAGAACATTTTGGATCCTTTCATTATCGTCGAGGTCTTCTCCGTTGGAGTTCATTCACTCTCGATCTTACTTCCCACTCCAAAAGACTTGGTCTAACGACACCCTCTTGAAATATCTAACAATCCATGAATTTTGGGAACCAATGGCTCCAATTGCTTTGGAATCTCCACTTGCACAACGATTACTCTTTGCTCTCAGTGCCCAATATCCATGCTACAAAAGGGACCCATGAGATCTACAACTAATATCTCTTCCTGGAGTCCTTCCTATCGAAATTCCCTTTCTTCAGTCTTGTTGATCACTTCGACCGTTGCACTCTAATTGTACGCACTATGATGTATCCAACGATCCCTATTCCCTCCTCCAATGGTCATTATTTTCTCAGAGTTCACAATTGCTCAAAAATTAAGGTCCATACATTTAACTATTCCTACTTGACCATGTGGGACCCACAATAGATCGATGAATGTTGTTACCCCACGCCTATTCAATGATCAACAATGTTGATTATTCCTTGGATTTCCTCCTGTTAGAGTGCGTCCCCCTCCAGGGTTGCAACTCACTCCGACTAACACCCCTACTATGAATGGTTGAGATCTATCGTCCTACAGATATGAGGCTAAGATTTAAAGTGAAGGCTTGAATGCCTACATGCCCAACTGGGCTCACTCATGTCATGTCAACCAACCAGCTATCAAAATGTATCATTCTATGAGGATGTTGATTCCATGCTAGCATCCTTGTCACCCTAACCACTGAGTTTTCACACCATGTCACTCGGACATTGTCGTTATCTCTCCTCTTGCTCGAACCACACTAGATCTACAACTGAGATCATGGGAATATTTCTTGATATATCAATGGTTCTCTTTCACTCTTGGAGTCCATCCCATTGGAGTGCCTCCACTCCAGGAATTCAAGGTTACTCTGACCCTCAGAATCTGATGACACACACACACCGCAAAGGATACAACGACCCATATATATCCAAAACCACTCTTCAATGGGTCAAAAACTATTAGATTCCCTTGTTGTCAGACTCCATGCAACCCTACCGATCCGAGGCTAATATTTAAAGTGAAGACTTGAGGGCCTCCATGCCCAACTGGGTCCACTCATGTCTTGTCGTCCAACCAACCATCGAAATGTATCATTCACTGAGGAATTTCATTCCATGTTGACATCCTTATCACCCTGACCACCGTTTTTTTACACTACATCACCCAGACATTGTCATTCTCTCTCCTCCTGCTCGAACCCCACTATATATACGACTAAGATCGTGGGAATATTTCCCAATAGGTCAATGGTTCTCCTTCACTCTTGGAGTCTCTCCCATTGGAGTTCCTCCAATCCATAAATCCAAGGTTACTCTGACCCTAGGACTCTGATGACACACACACACACCGCAAAGGATCCAACAACCCAGATCTCTCCGAAGCTACTCTCCGATGGATCAACAACTATCAGAGTCCTTTGTCCTTAGAATCCATGCAACCCTACATTCAAACACCCTAATGGTAGTGTCCTCCGATCAACGATGGAGATATATCTATCCATAGATCCAATGATCGCCAATTAATGATTACCAACCAAAGGATTTGACCGAATAAGGGTCCACTGACCCACTTGGCGCGTCCATCTACTAACATGTGGAAATGGGGGGGCATATCACAAGTTGATGGCTGCCAATTTACAAAGGATGATGGAGCATCTAATGGATGTATAGACTAGGCATTTGACGCGGTGATCAAAATTATACAAGGCACAACTTTGCAGGGTTCTGTGACTCTTTGTGCTTCACGCACATGTCACAAAGATTTGGCTTTTATTTATTAATGGTTCAATCACCTTTCCAAGCATGCATGCGGGATGAAGATTTACGCAGTCCAAAAATAAATGGTGGATAATCAATTTGAAGCTCGATCGACAATGAATTTTTGTTGTTTTCCTTGCTAGGAATACTTTTGATTCATAGGCTCACATCACGAATGGAAGACTAGCTGAGATGCTTGGGTTGTGATGGATTTCCCGAGAATTGTTTCCACGGTGATCTAAAAACTGTTACAATTTGATATTGTACGATAGCCAATAATTAACTCAAGAAGCACCACAATAATTTATGTAGCAGTCCCTTCAAGGCTCAATGTTGTAAACCTAGGCTCCGATACCAATCTATGACACACCTAGAGAAACAAACCCAAAAAATTGTCTCTTATTTTAAAAACTATTTGCTTCAGCTCTTCTATAAACATACCCATTGCTCGAGTATCTATAAACTATCCCAAGATGGTGAATTTATAGATACCTAGGCAATGGGTATGTTTAGAGAAGAGCTGGAGCAAATCGTTCTTAAAAGAAAAGACAATTTTTGGGTTTGCTACTCTGGGTGTGTCACATCAATGTGTCTAATACCTCCACTTTTCTCAGCTAGGGAGGTAATCACATTAAAATATACTCCCATTATCTAACTATGGGGATAAAAAAAAATTGTGATGTTCTATAGTTGCTACACAATAAGAATATTTTCCCCCAATTGTTGTGGTCCATAAACATTTGTGATAAAGCCTAAAGTGCTTTCTCCCAACGATTGGAATTCTGCTAAAATGTTGTGTGTTGTACAAAAAAATTACCAGACAAGAATTTTGTTTGGATTCCATAGGAGAGCAAGGATTCCTGCTGACCCAAAAGCATCAATGGCCATCGAACAATTTGATTTCCATTTATTGGAGAGAATGACTTCTAGTCGTTCCCATGAACATTTGGTTTCCTGAAGAAGCATGATATTTGGTGATTTTGAATGTAGCTTATTTTGTAAGAGTCGGTTCTTACTCTTACCATTCAAACCTATGATATTCTAAGAGATTAATTTCATGGATAATGTTGGGAGGGTTGAAATGAGTCCTTGGTCAGGGAATTCTGGCCCGAGTTGACCATGATGTCACCTATTTCCTATAGGTGTTCAAGATTGGATTTTCTACCTTTTCTCTTATATTCTTTTGGAGACTTTTTTTATTTGATTTTGTTATCTTGGATACCCAAATTGGGATGGGTCAAGGTAGAGCCTAAGGGTCCTAAGGGATCTTTATGTTGCTTATGAAAGTCCTTTTTAATTATTTGAAAGTGTTCTGGGGGGATAGCTTGAATATCCTGATGATGAAAAACCTCCATGATGCTTTGGAGATCTATGCCATCTAGGCCCATTTCATTTGTGTTGAAATCCAATCCTTCTTTTATATCTTGAATTATAGGAGCATCCTCTAAAGGGGGAATATCGAGAGATTTCGTAGAGGTTTTGATATTTTTTCTTTCTTTTGAGGGGAAGGAGGGGTCAGGCAATTTCCTGGACCTAGGGTTATGTTATAACCCTAAATTTCTCTACATATACGTACCTGGTATTTGGCTCTCTTACTTGCATTTTTTTCCAAGCCATTACTGAGTTTCTCTTCTAAAAAACCAAATTTTTGAATATGTACACGCCCTGCTCCACTATTGCTCGCGTACATATGCTTGTTGCACCACTATGTCCCGCGTACATATGCATGCTACACCACTATAGCCCGTGTATGCTTGCAAACGTTGAAAAAATTAAAAAGTTGCAAGGAATTCGTTGAGATTACGTGCTATTGGGTAGTTTCCCAACTAATCCACTGCTTATAACTCATCACCCAACCAAATAACCATCATTTTGTCATATAAAAGGAGGTGTGTTGGCCCTTGACCAAGTTTTGGTATATCCTTGGTCAAGTTGACCTATTTTTGGACTTCGAAAGCCTGTCAAAGATGAAGCAAATATTGCGGTATCTCAACCCCTTTTTGGGATTTGGGATTATGTAATAGTTATGGGATGTCGGCCCATGGGTTTACCCATGTTTAGGCCTATTTTGTATAAATAGATGACTAGGAAATGTAAGGAGGGGCATCTATGTGATGTAAGGCAGTTGGCTAAGTGCTAGATCTATGTGATTGAAGGATTGTAAGTGCTCTGTGCATACTATGTGAAGCTTGCAAAGTTGAGTGCAAGTGACTATATAAGGCTTAGTGTTGTATCCTAGCTCGAGGAAGAAGGATCTAGCGAGCTACGCAAATATTTTGTCCTATGTGGAGTAGGGTTTTGAGGCTCTATGCATGTAACCTATTGAAGAAGCTAATACAGAAGAAGAGTTGGTGGATGTAGCCCCAGGGCGGGGGTGAACCACGTATATGTTGTGTTGCTCTGCTTTGTGCAATATGTCTTGATGTGTTTATGCCTTTATTTTCTAATTGCTTTGATATAGATAGATAGATCTATTTATGCTTTGTGCTAATGATGTATACGAATGTAGATATGGCTTATGCGAATATGCTTAGTGCTTGAATCTACTAGATTTAATGTACCTCTTTATGATAAGTGCTTAGATACATCAGATCTGAGTGAATGATGTGATGCTCTGTTTCATCTCCGCGGTAGATAGTGGTTAAATATTGATGAACTATTGGCACTAAGTGCTCTGTTAAGTATTACAATCACAGATCTGTGTCCCAGCTAAGGTTGCAGACACTTGAGTCCTACAACCACCCCTGCTTCTACCTCAGGTGAGACTTCATCTGCTTCACAGGTGTTGCCGAAAGGGTCGGTAGTTAGGGTTTTGTTGGTGCATTTTTGTAGTGTTGAACCCTGGGTCTACCCCTATTCCAACAAATGGTTCTGTTGCTGGGACCAGAAACTGTGATTGTTGGGAACTAAGGAAAAAGAAGCTTCGTGCAAAGATACGACCTGAAATTGTGAAAGATTTGTGCATAGATCTGTCGCTATAGTGTGCAGTACTCTACATAGTTTGACAAGCTCTGTGGTAAGGAAAAGAAGTCTGATCTAAAGAAAAGAGGTAAGATCTGAAAGCTTTGTGCTCCAAGAAAGGTAAAAGTGAATTTTTTATTATTAAAAGAGGTAAGATCTGCAAGCTCTGTGCTCTAATAAAGGTAATAATATTGAAAAGTTTTAGATCTAAAATCTTTGTGCTCTATAGAAGTAAGACAAGTGAAATTTTTTGTTTCAACAGTATGGATCAGGGTATGTTTGATAGATTATGTCCTAGCTTGAAAACTAGGGCATTAATAGATGAAAGAATATTTGATATGAGTAGATCTGATAAGAATAGTGAAAGATATGTTATACCTATGCATAGAAAGAATGTTTGGACTAACAAGTGGATGCAGGATCCTAGAAATAAATGTTTGCAGGTTAGCTACCATGATCCTAGTGTGAAGTATAGGAAAGGTTGGGGATCATTTAAAACAAAAAGAGGATTAACCCTCTGTTATAGTTGCAAAAAACTAGGACATCTTGCTAAGGAATGCCCTGGGAGAAGACCCGATTGTATTTGTTGCAAAGCTATGGACCATGAAGTATTGGATTTTCCTAGAATGATTGCTAAGCTTGAAGAAATGAGTATGAGACAAGAAAAACCTAAGGCAGATCCATAAACTAAGATTATGGAAGAACCCCAGAAAGAATCAGAAAAAGTGTTGCTACATATGAAAGAAACCCTGAATGATCACCGAGATATCAGTTTATTAGAGATATTCAAATAAAAATAATGCCTTTAAGCAAGAATAGGGGACTTCAACATTGATTGTGTTCTAGATGAGGAAACATAGGTGAATATCATGACAGAGAGAACTTGGGAAGCTATAGGGACGCCTGCTATGATTCCTTCATTAGGAGGAATACTACTATTCAAAGGAAAGTTGATAAACCTATGTGGAAAGCTCACCTAGATATCTATGAATGCCAATGGAACTTCGACAGAGGAAGATTTTGATATTATTAAATTTATTGAGAACAATGCCTCATTTACCATGTTGCTCGGAAAACCTTGGATTGAAAGAGATCAGGCTAGAAGGAAATACAAAGAGGAAGTTTTAGAACAACAGAAGCAAGAGTTAAAAGAATTTATGACTAGAAGGATCACACACTTGATTTAAGAACATAAGAACAGATTGAAGTTATTTAACACCAGAGACCCAGATGTCGAAGTTGCAAGAACACTAGAAGACCCACAGAAGATTGAAGTACCTATTTCAGATAAAGAAGAAGGATCATCTTCGAATCTTAGGAAAGAATCTCAACAACGCGAAGTAACTATGCCAAAAGAAGATAAGAATCAGAATGGAAAAAGACATACAGAGACGAAGCCCACTGGGAAGAAAGATAGAAAGCTAAGTAAGAAGAGAGCTAAGATCGACAAGTTGCAGAAGGTTCTAGAGGGAACAATGTCACATGGCACTTCACCATGGCGAAKAAATATAGTTGTTGGGGCTAATATAAACATTCGGTCGACCCATTGAACATGCATAAAGGCATTTATGGTTCTCCACTAGACCATTGGACTGCACCGTAACRGACATAATAGAGTTAATGAAGGATTCTCGCCCGTTGTAAGAGATTCGTTACCAAGTTATCTATTTATCCCGTCGCACCATGCACTGAGAACACTTTTGCTAACCGTGAATTTGATCTCGCAGACTTGTTGATTTTACATAGTGGTCATTGCACTATTTCCCTCTATCCTATTGTAGTGTCCAAGTTGCTCCTCGAACCCGAAGATTTCCAACCCCGAGTGTGTATATCAGACGAGTTGAGCGCTGTAGAGAAGGTTGTTGAAGAAGTTTTGATCAACCTCATGACTAAAAGAGTCATGTCGATGTCTACAGTTGTACAAGCATCATCAATGAGAGGACTGCAAGCCTCTCCATCGATTGCTCATCAGAAAAGAGAACCAAGCATAAATACAACCTCACAAATGAAAACCTCATTCCAACAATATTGCTCGATTACATCCCGCCTCTGGCTGGTGCAGTGAATCATGATAGTGTCCACGTGATTTTGAGTACACCATGGTCACTACGTACCTCCCGAAGGGGATACGTGCAGTTTGAATAGACCAGGATAAGATCACAACATTGAAGTTAAGTGACTTCAACCTTGGAGATTGCAAGGTCTATGATATGCTCTCCCCATACAAGTACCTAACATGAAAAAAAGGGAAGAACTCAAAGATCATCCCTCAGTAGTGGACTATGGACCTCGCGCAGTCCACCCCTCTAAATGTCATGAATATCCCACACTTCGGAAGACACCAAGAAGTCAATGCATGTGTCAAGATGCTACTGTCATGTTACCATGGCGGCTACTTATGGCTAGACCGCCACATTACAGTTGACCCAACATTGATCCACATGATCATAAGCCTGAGTATGCAAGGACTTGACCCGCATGACTTTTATCTAGGAAAAGCCGCAGATTGCGCACTAGCACAGAAGATCAAAGACACCTATGGCGATGTCAAGAAGGGAAAATAGGCTACAAGATAGCTTCAATCTAGAGTGGTGCATTGCACCTCGCATGTCAACTAATTGCTGGAAAATTAGTAAGAAATAACTAACGTACACATGTCACCAACTTTTCTGTTGACCTCACAGGGAAGTACGCGGAAGGCCTACAGATGAACTGGGAAAAGTACCTAGTTAATAAGTTGGAACTAGATTGACGAGAAGCACAGGATCAGGGTTATGAATTTCATTTTAGCTGGCTCCTGGTCCTCGTTGCATTTGTTTCCTGGGAGATGCCAGAAGGAGCAACCTTTCCCGACATAGAGCCATTTGAACCACTTGCCGCAAATATTTCTACCCCGTGGTACTCAGATGATATGAAAAAATAGTGGCAGTCGAATGTTGTGTTTCATACGTACTACCTCCAGATAAAGAAAGACATCGAAGCCAAGCCTCGCATGACCCTGAACACATTACAAAGGTTCTGATCTCTGATGAAATTCAGCATAGATCGACACTTCATCTACATTACAACGCGAGAAAATGAACATCAAGAGAAACTCCAGTCATATTATAAGATTATATAAGAAGACCTTGAGGAAATCACCAAGGAATGGTCCACTGACCTCCTTATCCCCACCAACCCCACAGAGATATATGATATTGACGACCCAGAAGAAACCCATAAAGAACAAAATGCACTGGGAACTAGCAAACAGAAGAAGACTGAGGAGGTCCAAAACTTAAGCATCACATCAGTGAAGATTGCATCCGTGTCACCTGACCAAGGGGGTGGTGACAAAGTAGAAGATGAATAGAGTCCCAACGAAGTAACACTGCCTAGAGATGAGGTGGAACCATTGAAGAAAAGAAAGGTTTTCCCCCGGAAACCTTCTTCCTCGAAGAAGACAAAAGACACCATGACCAAGAGGCAGACTGTCCAACCCCATAGAGATATCTGATATTGACAGCCTAGAAGAAACCCATAAAGAACAGAATGCACCCGAAACTAACAGACAGAAGAAGATTGAGGAGGTCCAAAACTTAAGCATCACCTTAGTGAAGATTGCGTCTGTGTCACCTGACCGAGGGGGTGGTGACAAAGTAGAAGTTGAATAGAGGCCCAACAAAGTAACACTGCCTAGAGACGAGGTGGAACCATTGAAGAAAAGAAAGGTTTCCCCCCCGAAACCTTCTTCCTAGAAGAAGACAAAAGATACCATGACCAAGATGCAGACTGTCCTCACCTCCGACGAATTTGAATTCATAATAGGAACCTTGAATGATACTTCACTAGAGATAGCAGAAAAACAAGGAGCGAAGAAGGAAGAATTGTATGAAAGGAATTACGTCGATCTCTGAGGGGTACAACATGCTCTTCATTCCAGCCGTACTGTCTCCACTGTACCTCTACCATCAAGAGAACTAGAGTTGGGAGATGAGCCAGCCCAACTCCACCGACTAGCTAAGACAGTCGAAGCTCGCCTTCGTCGAGCACAAGAGGAAACAGAACAAGTTGTTGGACAACTGAGAGGGGTGGTGAATCAATTGTTACTGTGCTTAAACAATTATGCTTCTTTTAAAAATATTTACAAGGCACTCAATGATGATCACAATAATGAAGGGAAATGAACAATGGCACATTTAGCATCAGTCACATATATGAGAAACACAGAGACAGATATTTCCCAAGGAAACCCATACAGGGTAAAAACCTATTCTTCTTTATATGATAAGTATTATTTACATTCTTTACATTATCATACATTTGAGAACCAACTCATTGTGAGGCTTCAACCTCTATTTTGCAAGATGCAACTTGCTGAGAGCACCAACTCTCTATTTTTCTCTAGCGCCCACTAGAAGGAAGCACCAACTCCCTGGTTTCTCTAGCACCAACTATAAGGAAGCCCCAAATCCCTGTGTTCAAGCCCCCACTTGAACCTCTAAGGACACCAGTCCTCCCTAGCACCTCCCAACCACCCTTGATTATGAATATGAAATACTGAAACCTATTATAGTGATATAGTGTTCAATAACATCTTACCAGTCTCATCACTATTCTGCAAGATTTGGCTACTCAGACTTCCTCACTGTCTTCCAACATGCATCCGCTGCCCATTCTATTCTTCTACTTTTTATGCTCTGTGCGCCATGTCCATTCACTGCACAGTGCTTCTTCTGTGCTTTTCAGCTATTGCACTCTGATCCTTCTTCATGCATGAATCACCTTCAACAACAACATCCACAACAAATCTAGCAACAACAACAACCCCATCTCTTCTCTGTACTGTGTATTTATAGCTTTTGTGCACCTTGTGCATGCAATGCACACAATACCTCTGCATACTCATACCACAACGATATCCTCCACAACTTGAGTGCTCTGTCTGATCATCATCGTGACTCTTCATCTTCTCTGGCCGTTTTTCCACTCATTCAACATCATTGTATGTTATGCTGAGATTCCTTAGCCTCTCTGGTAGTTGAGACTCTTCATCTTCTTTGTGACAGACGAGTTCACCTTCTCTATTCCAGTTACAAGCTTCAATGTTCATCCAGCTATCAATCGCCTCCACGAGCATCTTCATCCCTCTTGAAGATTCCCAGAGACTCTTCATCTCCTCTGTCAATCACCCCGAAGTGTATTCGAGCCCTCTGGCAGAAACCATCAGTGGTTTCTGGTAGTTACACTGTGATGTGCAACAATAGCCCTCCGATCTCCTTCAGTTTCATCTGCACCATTGGATTAGCTGTGATTTATGCGTTCGCACTTTCGCAATTCAGAGATTTTGCGATGAGGCATCTTGACTCTTCATGTTGTGAGCTCTGAAAAGGAGCTTGGCTGCTCTAGCTCCCTCCTCTACGTGACCACAGGCGGTGACCACCGGTTATAGTGATATTTCACCTTTTCGGTATTTCAACATTCGTATGATCCCGTGTTTTGACACTCCCAGATGAAATCCCCGAAATTCCAAGGCGGAGCTTATCTGCACTAGGTCCTTCCTCCACGTGACCACACGCAGTGACCATAGGCTGCGCTATAAGGCGCTGCGAACTTATGGTCGTCATCGACCCAGATCGACAGTCCACAATCTCGATGAATCAACGGTCCAGATATTTTCACGATCTCGCATCTTACGGTTCCTTAGATGTGGGTTCTTGTCACTCCAAGTCGCGATGCGCAAATCTCCAAGATGGAGCTTAGATCAACGGTCCAGAACTCTTGGTGATCTGACGGTCTAGATCTTATCATGAGTTTGCTTCTCGTGATTCCTGTGATGGAGGTTCTCATCACTCCAAGTCGCGATACACGAAACTCCGAGATGGAGTTGGATCAACGGTCCAGATCAAACCTCGATCTGATGGTTGGGATTGTTTCGTGATTTCTCATATCGTGAAATCGAGAGGTGAGGGAACCTCGTTCCTTTGAATTTCCAGTCAGCGACATGACGATCTTTCGCTATGTGTCCTATGGATCAATGGTCCACGACTGTCCCCAATGGACGGCCAGTATTCCTTCACAGTTTTGGGGAGTTGGATGACTCTTGGACTTATCCGCC
>SNQJ01S0028196.1:63760-88662 GCA_010110895.2 Picea sitchensis | reverse complement strand
GGTTACAATGTTTGTTTTAAAAATATTTGCGGTGGAATCCTTGCAACGTAGTTGTAAAGAAAAGTGGAAAGAAGGAGAAAGAAATTGCTATTAAGAGGTTGATTGCACCAAAATAACAGACTAATAACTTCTAAACATGCACAAACATCCATCAAAATACCAATAAACCATGAGAACTTGATACGAGCACAACAATACATTATTTATATGTTCACTAAGAGGATGAATGCACCATTGAGACAAATACAAAAATTGGTATAATGATGTTCCCTGCACAAAGAGAGTAGAAGCAAGAATAGAGAGAAAGAGAAGAGAATCCAATGAAGTATGTTGCTGAAAAGATCCAACCTCAAAACAATGAAGAAGTCCTTAAATTGAACATCAAGGGTGCATATCCCAAGAATAACTCTTCCTCATTCCATGTGCACACTACAAGGAAAATACCCTCTAGCGAAGGTTTTTGCGGACGCCCCTATAAAAATAGACCAAAAATCTGTTTATAGCGGATGATAGTAGCAGAGGCAAGCAGGCAGAGGTTTTAGTAGATGTTTTTACATCGGTTCTTTTATAAGTACATAACACACCGATGCATTTTATACAACAGGTGCATCAGTTCTCTCAAAACTAGCACACCGTAGCAGGGTTATTTCAAATAAATAAAAATATTATCCGATGTGCTATGGAAATAATGACGCACTGTAATAACGTTCTTTAAAAAAGCTCCGATGCACAACATAACACTGGAAGCACTGATTCTCTATTAGTAGAGCACACCGTTATATTGTTAAATAAAAAACATTTATGCACCAATGTAGGATTGTGTCAAAAAATATATTTTCGTTCACTCCATTGTATCACGTGCACTGGTGCACACTAGTGCTCCAATATGGAGCATCATGTTAGGGTTAATTTCCAAATTTACGTGGTTCTCTATGTAAAACCAACCACACCCGGGCGTCTATTATTATATCGCACCATGTTATGCTTAAACAAAAAATTTCGCACCATTGTATTTTTTCAAAAAATGTGGGGCGGTGCACTACTAGTAGTAAATGCACTGATGCACAAGCGTGCCCAAAAACACGTGCACCATTATAGGACCATTTAAAAAAAAATATAACCAGTGCATTCATTAAATATGTACGCCCCAGTGCGGTTGTTCATCGATGTACCGGAACAAGGTTTTATAAATTTTTTTTACCGACGATAAAAATATTTTTTACCATTTTCAGTGCTGTAGAGATCAAAAGCACTGGTGCAACCTTTGCCTATCAGAAGTGCCCTTCCATCAGTGCTTTCCTTGCTTTCCTTCCTTTCGTCTGTTGCTTGGTGCGTGAATTTCAAAATTTTCCAAACGGTGGGCAAATTTAGTTTTTTTGAGTACGTCGCAACCATGCCTCCCTGATGACAAAATGTCCAGGTAATGTCCTTGTTTCTTCATAACTTATGTTTTCATTGGATTAAAATTTAAAATTGAGTAAAATTTTAAGTGTAAAAAAAAAAAAACCCGCGCTGTGTGTTCGAAGCGCTCGACTTGTACCGCCTATGGTGCGACCTGTAAATTTACACGACGCACTGAATACATTGTTACCTTTCTCGACAGTACATTGATAAACATAAATGCACCGACATGTCCGTTTAATAAAGGACCGAAGAAAATCATATAACTGGTGGGGCAGTGCGTCAAAGTACAAATAACACACCGAGTCGTTAAAGTACATGGTGCACCACTCTTATCAGATATATTTTTATGCAGTGCATTGGTTGTTAAATTTAATGCTATTATCAGGTTATTTTCAATTTACTAGAGCATTCAATGCATTTCCAAAACAATAGCATAAAGAGGATCACTGAAAGAAACACATTGACAAGGTACACAACATTTTATCCTGGAAAACCCTCATGGGGGAGAAAACACAATAATAAATTTCCAATGAAATTCCAAGACTAAGACCAAAACTCCAAGAATAAACTAGGACTGAGCATGCACCTCTCTTCTTCTTCCTCTTGAAACTGCAACTACATTCAAAAGATGCACACTAGATGAGTGAGTGAGTGAATGAACAAGTGAGGTGCCATCCTCACTTATAAATACTCATTGCGGAGGCACTAGGGTTATGTCTCTTCACTTAGTAGGGCCAACTTCTTCCAAGAGTGGTTAAAACCACTTTATAAACCCTAGGAGTCGAATTTACAATATGACACTATATAAGTATGGTTTGACCAATCCACAAAAGGGTATTTTGTCTTATACAAGTCCCGACATGATCAATTCACAAAAAGGGATTTGATCTATAGGATAGTAACTAAAATATAATTAGAATATTCTTCGAATTTACAATGTTTCAACACTCCCCCTTAATGAAAAGGGTATTCTACTAACATAACCCAATACAACATCATCAGGAGAGAGAGAGGGCATCATCATCATCATCATCATCAACATCTAGAACACTGACTGGCACATCTACAAATCATCAGAAGTTTTTCTCATCATCAATATCATCATCCACAACATGGAGTTGGAGTAGCATCATCATCATCATCAACATGAAGATGAAACATCAACATCAATACCATGAAGCTAGAACAACAATATCACCAACACGAGGATGGTACAACATCATCAACAACATGAGGTTGAAACAACAACATCATTAGCTCAAGGCCAAGACAACAACATCATCATCATATGGAAATAGAATGAGAGAGGTGTAACGAAATTTTTTTGTGGTACTCTGACATACCGTCCTTACCGGACCTTCGAGATCTGCCCAAGAATCATAAGATTCCCTAGGATATAAAATCCTAACAAGCTTCCACGTGCTACTCTGAAATACCGTCCTTATCGGACCTTCGGGATCTGCCCAAGAATCAAAAGATTCCTTAGGATATAAAATCCTAACGAAGCTTCCACTACTAACCACAACTGACATATGGATGCACATGTACTCTGATAGACCATCCTTACCAGACCCTTGGGATCTACCCAGGGATGATCAATCCTCTAGGATATAAAATCCTAACGGAGCTACCCACTATTGGTAAGGATACTATAGTATCATCAACATCACTCCCCATTTCGAGGGAGGTCCTTTCGGAAAACACCAAGCTTTTCTCAAATGTACTCAAAATTCACACGAGACAAAGGTTTGGTCAATACATCTTCAACCTGCTCATTTGTGCCAACATATTGGAGATTTACAACTCCCCTCTGCACCATATCACAAATGTAGTGATACCGTATCTCTATGTTCTTCGAATTATCATGGAACACTGGGTTCTCCGTCATCTTTATACAACTCTAGTTATCACATAGAATCACGGTGGATTCCATCTCCAGATCGAACAGACCTGTCAACAAATTCCTAATCCATATGGCTTCACAACTGGCGGAACATGCTGCAATGTATTATGCTTCTACTGTGCTGAGAGAAATACTGGATTGCTTCCTACTTTGCCATGAAGTCATGGCTGAACCCAAACTGAAACAACATCCTGAAGTGCTCTTTCTATCAGAAACACTTCCAGCCCAATCTGAATCAGTATAACCATACATTCTGAAGTCACGATCTCCAATATAACATAGATCATAATCCAATGTACCCTTAAGGTATCTCATCACACACTTTGCAGCTACAAGGTGAAAACGTGTGGGATCTACTAGATACTGACTCAAGGTGTTCACAACAAAGAATATATCTGGCTTGGTATTTGTCAGATACATCAACGAACCAATAATCTGTTTGTATAGAGTAGAATCAACCAACTCCAATTAAGTATCAAATGAGAGCTTCAAATTTGTTTCCATGGGTGTGTTCATGGATTTACATTCCAACATGTCAAATCTCTTCAGTATTTCAACTACATACTTCCCTTGGTTAAGGAAGATCTTCTTTGGACTCTGCCAAACTTCAAGACCTAAGGAATAATGCATCGGCCTAGGTATTTCATATCAAACTATGCAGACGGGTTCTTCTTACACTATGTGATGATATTTTCTTTTCCTATTAATAATAAGTCATCCACATATAGTATCAATATAACTGGCTCATCATTCATAACCTTGAAGTAAAGGTTAGAATCAACTTTAATCTTGGTAAAGCCTAAGCTTGTCAAGAAACTATCAACTCTACCATACCAAGCTCTAGGAGCTTGCTTCAACTCATACATATCTTTCTTCAACCTGGATAGACGAGTCTTTCTATCTTCAACTTCAAACACTTGTGGTTTTTCTACAAACACTTCTTCTTCAATAACACCATTTAAGAAGGCTGTTTTCACATCCGTCTGGTGTAACGTCCACTTCATATTGGCTGCAAGAGCTATGATGGTTTTTATAGAAGTGTATCCGTTTACATGAGCAAATGTCTCTTCATAATCAATAACTTCCTTTTGAGAAAAACCATGAGCCACAAATATTTATTTATGTTTTTCAATACTTCTGTCTGCTGCGTGTTTTATCTTATATATCCACTTGGAAGATACCACATCTTTGTTCTTTGGTATAAGAACTACTTCCCATACATGATTCTTTATATTGTCCTGGTATTCTTCTTTCATGGAATCCACCCATTATTTCTTCTGAATGGCTTCTTCAAAACAAGTAGGTTCCTTTTCAATGAGATCACACTGTAACGGTCCTCCTCGTTACGACGAAAAACCTCTTAAAACAAGTGCAATTTTTTTTTTGTGTGTGCGTGAGGACAAGGGTAACAGGACATTATACTCTGTGCCGCCACATGACGACGATACATGATGCATACAACTGTGATGTCAACATAAAGATTTAAGATGCACATCAACATCTGCCACCAATGAACAATAATCAACTGAAAACATAATAACACTGACTACCCACCCATCCTACCCTGCAATGGTTAGGACCTCCAAGACACATAAGAAACGCTCAAGCCCAGGTTCCCATCGATTTTAACCATTTAAGGTCTCAGGGCTGGCGACTGTTCTGAGGAGCATGGAGGTGTCTACATCCCGCCCGACACAAGCAGACCAAGCTTACACGCTAAGGACCAATGCATACATCCCAATGCAACCAAAATTGATTACACAAGATCTAGAACCCTTGCAGTGAGAAAACAAATCACATTAAACGTTCTTACAACCTAATTTAAACATTAATTAGCAACAACACAACCTCAATAGGAGGTGCAAGTAAAAAATGACTCTGTCAACAACCAACCGTTATTAAAGTTGAAGGGTCAATAGCTATGATTCAAGCATAAATGTCAGAACAACCATCTAGTCTAAACCCCTACTAGTCGACAATTGACAATTCTAACTTGACCCTTAAAAGAAATGAGCCAGCAAGTATAAACAATGATTATGCCTTAACTACCAATATTCCATCATATCCATAATTTCAATTTATACCCAAATATATCCCTAAGGTAACGAGATCAAGTACATGAACTATTAACAAGAACTTGGTTAAGATGATAACATCACCCTTAAAGGGATGGTCCTAATTAAAACATGGTTATACATAATAGAATTAAAGAAATGGTTGTAACACCATTTTATTGCCTACTTGAATAGTTACCTTTGTGCTTTTATTGACTCTTGGAGGACATGTGTGTGACAATTTTCTTTAATCCACCCCTTCTAATCAAATTTTGGGCTCCCTTTTATTTATAGGCTTCTAATTTGTACAGTTCTAAAGATATTCATGTGATGAGACATATATAAATTTTTGTTATAAATTCCTTGGCCCTTCCCTGTGATAGGAGTGTCTTCCACCATAGAAGAGAGCTCCCCTTCAATTGAAAGATAACCATGCAGACCTTCAGGTTGGAGGTATAATCGGGAAGTGCGAAGCACATTGCCATGTTATCCAACCATGCCTCGGCGGCTACGCCATCCGGGGCACCAAGGAACTCAGGAAATTTGACCTTCTCGAGTTCGTGGTGTATGCTACCAATACCGACTGGAGCGCGCGGTGGAACCTCAGCGGGTTCCAGCGCTCTAGCCTCATCTATGTCCAAACGGATGATCAGTGCCTCGAACATGCGCTGAAAAGATCTCATCATCCCAACAACATTGCCAACTGCTATCTTCTCATGTCCGAGAACCTGCTCGTCTCCCTGGGGGTTAGACCACTCAGGTGTGGATGCTACTGGAGGCGTCACGCCTCCTCCCCTCGTACCCCGTCCTCTGCCTCTGCGACATCCTCTAACCATGATTACCTGCACACACACAATCAACTTGATTAACAACAGTATAATCCAATCATGTCAACGAAAGCCGTAGCGATCCCAAGTCGCGGGTTGAAACCGTTCTGATACCATATGTAACAGTCCTCCTCGTTACGATGACAAACCTCTTAAAACAAGTGCAATTTTTTTTTTGGTGTGTGCGTGAGGACAAGGGTAAAAAGACATTATACTCTGTGCCACCACATGACAACGATACCTGACGCATACAACTGCGATGTCAACATAAAGATCTAAGACACACATCAACATCTTCCAGCAATGAACAACAATCAGCCGACAAAATAATCAGACTGACTACCCACCCGTCCTACCTTGCAATGGTTAGGATCTCCAAGACACATAAGCAATGCTCAAGCCCAGGTTCCCATCGATTTTAACCATTTAAGGTCTTAGGGCTGGCGACTGTTCTGAGGAGCATGGAGGTATCTACATCCCGCCCGACACAAGCAGACCAAGCTTACACGCTAAGGACCAACTCATACATCCCAATGCAACCAAAATTAATTACACAAGATCTAGAACCCTTGCAGTGAGAAAAACAATCACATTAAACATTCTTACAACCTAATTTAAACATTAATTAGCAACAACACAACCTCAATAGGAGGTGCAAGTCAAAAACGACTATGTCAATAACCAACCGTTATTAAAGTTGAAGGGTCAATAGCTATGATTCAAGCGTAAATGTTATATCAGCCATCCAGTCTAAACCCCTACTAGTCAACAATTGACAATTCTAACTTGACCCTTAAAAGCAACACGCCAACAAGTATAAACAATGATTATGCCTTAACTACCAATATTCCATCATATCCATAATTTCAATTTATACCCAAATATATCCCTAAGGTAACGAGATCAAGTACATGAACTATTAACAAGAACTTGCTTAAGAGGATAACATCACCCTTAAAGGGCTGGTCCTAATTAAAACATGGTTATACATAATAGAATTAAAGAAATGGCTGTAACACCATTTTATTGCCTACTTGAATAGTTACCTTTGTGCTTTTATTGACTCTTGGAGGACATGTGTGTGACAATTTTCTTTAATCCACCCCTTCTAATCAAAATTTGGGCTCCCTTTTATTTATAGGCTTCTAATTTGTACGGTTCTAAAGATATTCATGTGATGAGACATATATAAATTTTTGTTATAAATGCCTTGGCCCTTCCCCAAGGTAACCTTTTCTCCTAAGTAGAATATAAAACTATTCCAAAAAAAGGCAAATAATAAAAGCGTACAACCCAATGACTCCAATTTCTCCTTATTGAATAAGAATTTACAAGAAGTAAAAATAGTAGGAAATATAATATAAAATAACCAAAGGAAAAAAAACCAACTGTTTACAATCTCATGAAGGGAAGTTTATAATTCATTCTAAGAAAAATGAACACCTGGTTTCTCTTTTATTCATTATTCTAGATTACTAAATGAACAACAAATCAGGAATTGAAACAGACGGAGAGACATCACTGTTCTGGAAAGGATTCGGTGTCGAGAAGGTAACTTTCCACCACTAACATACACAGACAGACCAACCTGGTTAACCCGCATGATCAAGGTCACTTGCAGTCACAGGTCGGTCAGCGCAGGTAATCAAGTGATGACACCCCTGCGCCATTACGTCGACACGATTCTGCAGAGGATTGACTGCACAACTATTGTATGACATGAAATTTCAAAGGAAAAACACGCAGCCGTTGCACACGCTCGAATTGGCAAGGGTAAATGAATAGATAACACCATACACGGATGCTAAGGTGAGGGTTATAATATTCAGATTCGGGAGGTGGCATTACGAGCAATGAGCCCAGGTACAAATCGCCCCAAGAAAGGATTAGAGATGTGGAATTGCTGACCCAGAAAGATTACTAAAGATGATGGGTAAACAAGGCGCATATAGTATTCAATCTGGAACCTGTTAGAAATTCGTGTATCCAAGGAAAATTGGGGTCGATTGGAACAAAGGGGTTTGCTGGTACAAGAAAAAAATGAGGTGGTAACTGAAGGGAGGGAGAACGCACTCAACGCGATCCAACGCAGGCAGGGCAGAGAACAACTACCTTCGAATTCGAGGTAGCCAGCCAGAAAGCCACAAAGGGAAAAGATTTTCGGGGGCAAACAAACACGCAGTCACAAACGCCGATAGAATTTTGATGCCTGTTTGCATCTCAGATTACTGATAATAAAAAAAACAAAAACGCTGGCCTGTATAATAAAAACACAACCTTCAACACGGGGTCTTCAACTGCAATCCTTCAAACACAGACAGACAGGGATTCCAACCCAAAAACGCAGACCAGAAAAATCGGTAGGCAATCAATCGAATGGGCCAGGCCCAAGATAAATCATCAACATTACTGTACCACGATAGATTCACAGAGAAACAAAAGAGGGACCATCAATAACAATCACCGAGTTGAGTTGTGAGTGAGGTGATACAACACAGTGTGGGTTCAATCATCAAAATAAGAAACGCAGAGATAAGAGCTTCGCCATCAATTAAATTTCAAGGTAGTAAAACGCAAACAAGAAGGAAAAATGAGATAATACTATGTGTAAGCATGCTGATTTCATTTATAATCCTCATTCAAATCCAAGCATAATTTCCTAGTGCATTCTACTCCACAAAATAACGAGCGTACCTTTGCCTTATCGCCTGTCACGAATGAAGTTCGTGCACTCCGTGCCGCTCCCGCTCGCCGACCGTCGAGACCTCACCGGTACCTCCCACCTAATTGCTAGGGGTACTCTGCTTCCCCCTTAGCCCCCCGAGCTGCAAAGGGGCCACACACTATCCAGATGGTACGTCTAGCTCCCAGCTCGTCTCGTAAGGCCGAGCTACCACTCCTATCTGAGCTGAAAAATCCCAACTCCCCACAAGTAATCAGTCAAGTCACAAATCCGACAGCGTAATGTTACGCTAACAGCCGACCCCCCTTCTTCCTTCTCTTCCCTTTCTTTTATAGAGTTTTAGAACTTCCATCCTTCCCTAAATCTAATTTAATTTAAGTTTTAATAAAAATCTTCTAAAAACTCTCCTTCATACTAGTGTCATCCATCCCCCACGTTTCTCCATTAACTATTTTCCTTAATTTATTAAATTGTCTTATTTCCCTCACCCACCTAGAGTTACTCCTATTTTTACTCCTAGGTGTCCCTAGATTCCCTTACAGGTTTTGAATACTTTCCCTAAAATGAAGTTGCTAATTTAGTTCAATTTAGAAGGTTCTTAATTGCAGATTCTTTACTAAGTTGACCTCGCTTTTTACCATAAGTTCCCCTCTTTCCCTTTTTAAGTTACCTCCATTCCCTAGTTTCCTAAATGTTATTATTTCCCTCTTTCCCCTTTTTATTAGAGCTAAAAACGACAGTTGCAATTTAACCCCTTTTCCCTTTTATTATAAAATCAACATTATCAAAAGTTAAAATAATTAATTTATTCTTTATATTTTTTTTTTATCCACCTATTTTATTTAATTTCTTACTCTCTTCATTTTACCCCAAAATTTATGAAGACCAAATCATTACGTAAGGGGTTTTTATTTTAAATTTTATTATTATAATTTTATATAGATATTTTCTCAAGGGTAGACAAAACCTTACCCCTAGCGAAGTTTTTAGACTTAGGACTTAGATTCTGAACTAGGCGACATTTAATTAGGGGAGTTGTTTTAAATTTTTCTTAAAGTGTTGATTGTCTTAGGGCCATCTAGGTTCGTTCCTTTATCATCATCAATGCGATGTGCCCTTCAGGATGCACCACGTGCTCCAAGGGTGCCACTCGCCTCTTTTGTTTCTTTTGCGCGACGTGCCCTTCAGGATGCACCACATGCTCCAAGGGTGCCACTTGCCCTTTTGTTTCTTTTGCGCGATGTGCCCTTTAGGATGCACCACGTGCTCCAAGGGTGCCACTCACTTCTTGACTGATTGGTAGACATCAATAACCCCTGGAGTCAACACTCCACTAGGTTAACTTGTGGGAGACTAAGGGCTTCTAAGGAATAAGGTCCCTGCCTTATTGCATGCCCCTTAGAACCATCACGAGCGACTGTCGTAGTCTACCCTCACGACATCGTGGGTCCTCTCGAACTAGGTAATCGTTAACCTATAGTTAGAACCACCATGAAGTGCTAGTAGGATGTGGTAGGGCTGCTGTCCACCTCTCTCCCTCTGGTAATTGCGTGTGTGGCCCCCTTTACTCCATATGTAGTGCAGTTGGCAGAATATAGATTAGCACCGCATCATCAACAATCATGTCGGACATGTCCACATCATATTATCTAATAAAATGTGCTAAAATCACGATGGTAATCAAACCCCAATAGCACGCTCCACGATCAGTCCAAGGGGTTAGTCGATGCCTATCACGACCTCAAAGGTCCCAAAACCACCTTTTCAGTGAAACCCGAGTCAAAAGCACTTGCTAATGTCAAAGCAATAAAACATCATAATAAACATCTATCATATAGCATCATAATCAAGGACAAATGTTTTAATATCATAATGATCCAGATCACTTACCATAATCAAGGACAAATGTTTTAATATCATAATAGTCCGGATCACTTGCGAGCAAGTGTCCTCAAAGAATAAGTTTTCTCAATGCGCCAGAGCGGGATGTTACACACACATCAAGGCCATATAGCTGGAGAATGGATTAGGTTTCTTGATTTGTCTCATGGTTCCTTTTGGGGAACCATACTTCTCTGCATCTTGAATAAGTTCCCTTATCCAAGCTGGCTTTCTCTTGTGAGAGATCATCATACATGGAGGTTCTTAAGATTCTATCATATCATGATCTTATGGAATCTCATCATTAGGGGTAACTGTAACTTCCTTCATTGGTTCTGCAACTCTAGGAGCCACATGTTCTTCTTCATATAATTCTTCAAGCTGGAATTTCCTTGATATTTTGAGTGCTGCATATTCATCAAAGGTTACATCTCTGCTGATCTGAATATGATGGCAAACTGGTATGTAAATTTTGAAGGCCTTAGAGACCTCATAGTATCCAACAAATATTCCCTTCTTTCCTGAAGGATCCAACTTAGTTCTTTCAGAATGTGTACAAAAATTGGACAACCAAATATTTTCAGATCGCTTAGTTCTGGTTTCTTTCCATTGAACATTTCTTCGGGGGTTTTGAATCCAAGTGCACTATGGGATAATATGTTTTGGGCATAAACTATTGTTCTTTCTGATTCAACCCATAAGTTCATTGGAAGATCTTGATCGTGAATCATAGTTTTTATTGCTTCCATAATTGTTCCATTCTTTCTTTCTGCTACACCATTTTGTTGAGGATTTTAGGGAGTGGTGAGCTCCCTCTTAATCTTGACATCTCTGCAAAATCTTCCAAATTCATTCGAGGTGTATTGTCCTCCATTATCTAACCTAAGTATATTGATTTTCCTTTCAGATAGTTTTTCTACCAAGGCTTTGAATTCCTTGAACTTTCCGAGTACTTCATATTTTAATTTCAAGAAATGAACCCAAGTCTTATGAGAGTAATCATCAATAATTGATGCATATTATACATACCCTCTTAGAGAGGTTGATGGTAATTGACCACATACATATGAGTGGATGATCTCCAAGTTTCCTTTTGCTCTACTTTGCTCTTTGGGAAAGGATTATTTATGTTCTTTCCTTGTGCACATCCCTTGCATACACCTTCATGATCAACCTTAAATTATGGTAAACCTGTAACTACCTTGCTTACATATGGTAAGGCTTTGTATTTAATGTGAGCTAGTCTTCTATGCCAAAGTTCACAAGGAATTTTGGTAGAGTGAGTTAAGGATACATCTGAGTGACCTTTTAACTTGTACAAACCTCCTTCTTATGTACCAATAACAACTGCATATTCTATAGTTTTTCCTTTAGTCCACATAAGAACTTCGCCATCTATGAATGCAACCCTAAAACCTTTCTTATCTAGGGATGAGATAGAAAGTAATTTCTTTTTCAAACCTGGTACATAGAGTACATCCTTTATTCTCATCAAAGTTCCTGAATACAATTTGTAGGTGGATTCTCCCATTCTTTTGATAGGGTACTGATAATCATCTCCAAGTGAAACTTTCTTGGGGAAGTCCTTTTTTGTAAGGCTAGAGAGAATGTCTTTCTGTCCTATCATGTGCTTAGAGGAATCGCTATCTATGAGCCAAGTATCCTCTCTAGGTATCACATATCCTGAGAGGGATGAAAACAAAACATAATCTTCAATTTCTTCTTTAGTCAACTTCTTGGGTGGCTCATCATCTTCAGCTGCATGAGAATGATGTATTTTTTTGTTTCTCTTTTTGTATTCTTCCTTTCTGGCAGGACAGTTCTTAGAAATGTGTCCCATCTTATTACAATGATAACATTTATAAGAAGAGAAGTCTTTTCCCTTTCTTTGACCCTTATGATATTTATGGAATCTCTTTGGAGAGTGAGATTCTTTATGAAAATGGGTCTCTTTTTGGAAATGAGACCTTTTCTTTCCTCCTTTAGTATCAACAGCCAGGGCTTGATATTCATCCCTTAATAGTATGACTTCTCAGTTGAACACTCTTGCTTCTTCTTGAACACATTCTTCCCATAGACTGCCAAATTGGAGTTTCTCTTTTCTTTCACAGATAGTTTGGATGAAGGCATCCCAAGGTCTTTTGATACCATTAAGAGTTGTCATTATGAGTTCATATTCATCTAAGTTGTCTCCAATTGATTCTAATTGTTCCTTGAATTGATAAACCCTAGATAAATAGTCTTGAGCTGTTTCTCCTTTCTGCATCTTTGTATTCTTGAGTTGGGTTCTCAGATTCATCTTCCAGTTGATGTTCTTTCCTTCATACATTCTAGTTAGGGAATCAAACATGTATTTTGCGGTATTCTTAGAAGACACTTGAGGGATCAAGTGATATTTAATGGAATATGAAATTATTCTTTTGGCCCCAGTCATATCCTTCTTGTACTTCTCTTTGGTTGCTTCTTCTTCGGGTTCTGGTACATTTTCTTTTATGAATTTTTTAAGGTCATTCTCTTCAAGAATAAGTCAACTTCTGTACTTGCAGGCATGGAAATTTTCCACACCTTCTAACTTGTCAACAATATTTGTTCTTGTAGACATCTTGACCTGGAGCTAGGAAAATGACTAGAAAATGAAAGTGTTCAGAAAATGAATCTTAACTTACCAGGAGATGTGCTAGGCTGAGGCTAGTTGGCTGGATCTGATTGTTTTAGAAAATTCCAAGTTTTACCCCTTGAAACTTGACCTGCAGACTTTTGGACTTGTACTTATGGTACTGGTTCTGGTTTCCTGGTTTTCTAGTACCAGTCAAAACTAGGTTTTGAATTTCTGGAGAGTCTGGCCACTAAAAATGTGCGTTCAAGCTACCAAAGGATGCGCTAGGGTAGGGTGCACTTCCCTAGATGGTTTTTGGTAAAACAATCCTCTTCTGTAAAAATCCCTATTTTTTTTGTATGACAACAATGATGTTTTTATATACCTAGTGAAAGGTTCTCTATTCAGTCAAGCTATGATAACATGTTAAATTAAATGATGTTATTAGGTTATTTTCAATTTACTAGAGAATTCAATGCATTTCCAAAACAACAACATAAACATGATCACTGAAAGAAACACAATCACAAGGTACACAAAATTTTATACTGGGAAACCCTCATGAGGGAGAAAACCCAACAAAAACTTCCTCAATAATGGATTTCCAATACAATGCAAAGACTAAGACCAAAACTCCAAGAATAAACTAGGATTGAACATGCTCCGCTCTTCTCCTTCCTCTTGCAACTGCAACTGCCTTCAAAAGATATGCACTAGATGAGTGAGTGAGTGAATGAACAAGTGAGGCACCATCCTCACTTATAAATACTCATTAAGGAGGTGCTAGGGTTATGTCTCTTCACTTAGTAGGGCCGACTTCTTCCAAGAGTAGTTAAAACCACTTTATAAACCCTAGGGGCCAACTTTACAATATGCCACTATATAAGTATGGTTTGACCAATTCAAAAAAAGGGGATTTGGTCTTATACAAGTCCCGACATGATCAATGCACAAAAGGGGATTTGATCTATAGGATAATAACTCAAATATAATTAGAATATTCTTCAAAGTTACAACATCTCAACATTGGTAAACGTGCACACCGAGGCATTCATGTTTACCAAACACATCGCTGAGAAATGTAAAGGTTAGAATCAACTTTACTCTTGGTAAAGCCTAAGCTTGTTAGGAAACTATCAATTCTACCATACCAAGCTCTAGGATCTTGCTTCAACTTGTACATAGCTTTATTCAACCTGCAGACATGAGTCTTTCTATCTTCAACTTCAAACCCTTATCGTTGTTCTATATACACTTCTTCTTCAATAAGACCATTTAAGAAAGATTTTTTCACATCCATCTAGTGTAACTTCCACTTCATCTTGGATGCAAGAGCTATGATGGTTCTGATATAAGTGTATCCGGCTACAAGAGAAAATGTCTCTTCATAATCAATACCTTCCTTTTGAGAAAAACCACAAGCAAAACATATTTCTTTATGTTTTTCTATACTTTTGTCTGCTGCGTGTTTTATCTTTTATATCCACTTGGAAGATACCACATCTTTGTTCTCTGGTCTAAGAACTACTTCCCATACATCATTTTTTTTATAATGGAATGGTATTCTTCTGTCATGGAATCCACCCATTCTTTCTTCTGATTGGCTTCTTCAAAACAAGTAGGATCCTTTTCTATGAGATCACACATCAATGCCATATAATTGGAGAATGGATTAGGTTTCTTGCTTTGTCTCATGGTTACTTTTGGGGCACCATACTTCTCTACATCTTGAATAATTTCTCTTACCAAAGCTGGCTTTATCTTGTGAGAGATCATCATACAGGGAGGTTCTTGAGATTCTATCATATCATGATCTTCTGGAATATCATCATTAGGGGTAACTGTAACTTCCTTCACTGGTTCTACAACTCTGGGAGCCACAGGTTCTTCTTCAAATAATTCTTCAAGATGACATTTCCTTGATCTTTTAAGTGTTGCATCTTCATCAAAGGTTACATCTCTGCTGATCTCAATATTATGGTAACCTGGAATGTAAATTTTGAAGGCCTTAGAGACCTCATAGTATCCAACAAATATTCCCTTCTTTCCTGAAGGATCCAACTTAGTTCTCTTTTCTTTCAGAATGTGTACAAAAACTGGACAACCAAATATTTTTAGATGGCGTACTTTTGGCTTCTTTCCAGTAAACATTTCTTCGAGGGTTTTGAATCCAAGTGCACTATGGGATAATATGTTTTGGACATAAACTGTTGTTCTTGCTGCTTCAACCCATAAGTGCATTGGAATATCTTGATCGTGAATCATAGTTTTTATTGCTTCCATAATTGTTCTATTATTTCTTTTCGCTACACCATTTTGTTGAGGATTTTAGGGAGTGGTGAGCTCCCTCTTAATCCCGACATATCTGCAAAATCTTCCAAATTCATTTGAGGTGTACTATCCTACATTATTTGACCTGAGTATCTTGATTTTCCTTTCAGATATGTTTTCTACCAAGGCTTTGAATTCCTTGAAATTTTTGAGTACTTCATCTTTTGATTTCAAGAAATAAACCCAATTCTTATGAGATTAATCATCAATAAATGATGCATATTATACATACCCGCTTAGAGAGGTTGATGGCATTGGACCACATACATATGAGTGGATGAGCTCCAATATTCCTTCTGCTTTACTGTCACTCTTTTAGAAAGGATTATTTATGTTCTTTCTTTGTGCACATCCCTTGCATGCACCTTCATGATCAACCTTAAATTATGGTAAACTTGTAACTACCTTGCTTACATATGGTAAGGCTTTGTAGTTAATGTGAGCTAGTCTTCTATGCCAAAGTTCAAAAGAACTTTCGATAGAGTGAGTTAAGGCTACATCTGAGTGACCTTTTAACTTGTACAAACCTCCTTCTTCTGTACCAATAACAACTGTATCTTCTATAGTTTTTCCTTTAGTCCACATAATAACTTCACCATCTATGAATGCAACCCTGAAACCTTTCTTATCTAGGGCTGAGATAGAAAGTAAGTTCTTTTTCAAACCTAGTACATAGAGCACATCCTTCATTCTCATCGGAGTTCCTGAATCCAATTTGTAGGCAAATTCTCCCATTCCTTTGATAGGGTACTGATAATCATCTCCAAGTGAAACTTTCTGGGGGAAGTCCTTTTCTATAAGGAAAGAGAAAATGTCGTTCTATTCTTCCATGTTCTTAGAGGCACTACTATCTATGAGCCAAGTATCCTCTCCATGTATCACAGATCATGAGAGGGCTGAAAACAAAACATAATGTTCAATTTTTTCTTTAGTCAACTTCTTTGGTGGCTCATCATCTTCAAATGATGTCTTTTGTTATTTCTCTTTTTGTATTCTTCCTTTCTGGCATGAAATTTCTTAGCAATGTGTCTCGCATTATCATAATGATAACATTGATAAGAAGAGAAGTGTTTTCCCTTTCTTTGACCCTTATGATATTTCTGGAATCTCTTTGGAGGGTGAGTTTCTTTATGAAAATGGGCATATTTTTCAAAATGAGACCTTTTATTTCCTCCTTTAGTATGAGAAGCCAGGGCTTGATATTCATCCCTTAATAGTATGGCTTCTCGGTTGACCACTCTTACTTCTTCTTGAACACATTATTGCCATAGACTGCCAAATTGGAGTTTCTCTTTTCTTGCATAGATAGTTTGGATGAAGTAATCCCAAGGTCTTGTGAGACCATTAAGAGTTGTCATTATGAGTTAATATTCATCTAAGTTGTCTCCAATTTCTTCTAACTGTTCCTTAAATTGAGAAACCCTAGAGAAATAGTCTTGATCTGTTTCTCCTTTCTGCATATTTGTATTCTTGAGTTGGGTTCTCAGATTCATATTTTGGTTGATGTTCTTTCCTTCATACATTTTGGTTAGGGAGTCAAACATATATTTTGGAGTATTCTTAGAAGACACTCGAGGGATCAAGTGATCTTTAATGGAATATGCAATTATTCTTTTGGCCCTAATCATATCCTTCTTGTACTTCTCTTTGGATGCTTCTTCTTCGGGTTTTGGTACATTTTATTTTATGAATTTTGCAAGGTCATTCTCTTTAAGAATGAGTCCAATTCTGTACTTCCAGGCATGGAAATTTTCCACACCTTCTAACTTGTGAACAAGCTTGGTGCTTGCAGACATCTTGACCTGGAGCTAGGAAAATGACTAGGAAATGAACGTGCTCAGAAAATGAATCTGAACTTACCAGAAGATGTTTTGGGATGAGGTGAGTTGGTTGGAGCTGACTGTTTCAGAAAATTCCAAGTTTTACCCCTTGAAACTTGACCTGCGCACTTTTGGGCTTGTACTTCTGGTACTGGTTCTGGTTTCTTGGTTTTCTAGTACCATTCAAAACTAGGGTTTAACTTTCTGGAGAGTCTGGCCACTTAAAATGTGTGCTCAAGCTGCCAAAGGATACACTAGGGTAGGGTGCACTTTCCTATATGGTTTTTGGTAAAAAAATTCTCTTCAGTGAAAATCCCTAATTTCCTTGTACGACAATAATGACGTTTTTAGATACCTAATGAAAGGTGCTCTATTTAGTCAAGCTCTGATACCATGTTAAATTTAATGCTGTTATTAGATTATTTTCAATTTACTAGAGCATTCAATGCATTTCCAAAACAAAAACATTAAGAGGATCATTGAAAGAAACACAATCACAAGGTACACAACATTTTTTCCTGGGAAATCTTAATGAGGGAGAAAACCCAACAAAAACTTCCTCAATGATAGATTTCCAATACAATGCCAAGTCTAAGACCAAAACTCCAAGAATAAACTAGGACTGAGCATGCGACTCTCTTCTCCTTCCTCTTGCAACTGCAATTGCCTTCAAAATATGCACACTAGATGAGTGAGTGAGTGAATGAACAAGTGAGGATCCATCCTCACTTATAAATACTCATTAAGGAGGCACTAGGGTTATGACTGTTCACTTAGTAGGGCCAACTTCTTCCAAGAGTGGTTAAAACCACTTTATAAACCCTAGCGGCCGAATTTACGATATGCCACTATATAAGTATGGTTTGACCAATCCACAAAAGGGGATTTGGTCTTATACAAGTCCCGACATCATCAATCCATAAAAGGGGATTTGATCTATAGGATAATAACTCGAATATAATTAGAATATTCTTCGAAGTTACAATATTTCAACATTGGTAAATGTGCACACCGAGGCGTTGATGTTTTCCAAATGCATCACTGATAAATGTAAAGGTTAGAATCAACTTTACTCTTGGTAAAGCCTAAGCTTGTCAGGAAACTATCAATTCTGCCATACGAAGCTCTAGGATCTTGCTTAAGTTAGTATAGAGCTTTCTTCAACCTTTGGATATGAGTTTTTCTATCTTCAACTTCAAACCCTTGTGGTTGTTCTATATACACTTCTTCAATAACACCATTTAAGAAGGTTGTTTTCACATCCATCTGGTGAAACTTCCACTTCATCTTGGTTGCAAGAGCTATGATGGTTCTGATACAAGTGTATCCAGCTACATGAGAAAATGTCTCTTCATAATCAATACCTTCCTTTTCAAAAAACCCATGAGCCACAAATATATCTTTATGTTTTTCAATACTTCTGCCTGTTGCATGTTTTATCTTGTATATCCACTTGGAAGATACCACATATTTATTCTTTGGTCTAAGAACTACTTTGCATGCATCATTCTTTATAATGGACTGGTATTCTTCTGTCATGGAATCCACCCATTCTTTCTTCTGAATGGATTCTTCAAAACAAGTAGGTTCCTTTTCTATGATATCACACATCAAGGCCATATAGATGGAGAATGGATTAGGTTTCTTTCTTTGTCTCATGGTTCCTTCTGGAGCACCATACTTCTTTGCATATTGAATAAGTTTCCTTGCCCAAGCTGGCTTGCTCTTGTGAGAGATCGTCATACAGGGAGGTTCTTGAGATTCTATCATATCATGATCTTCTGGAATATCATCATTAGGGGTAACTGTAACTTCCTTCACTGGTTTTGCAACTCTGGGAGCCACATTTTCTTCTTCACATACTTCTTCAAGCTGGCATTTCCTTGATCTTTTGAGTGCTTCATATTCATCAAAGGTTACATATATGCTGATCTCAATATGGTGGTAACCTGGTATGTAAATTTTGAAGGCCTTGGAGATCTCATAGTATCCAACAAAGATTCCCTTCTTTCCTGAAGGATCCAACTTAGTTCTCTTTTCTTTCGGAATGTGTACAAAAACTGGATAACCAAATATTTTCAGATGGCTTACTTTTGGCTTCTTTCCAGTGAATATTTCTTTGAGGGGTTTTGAATCCAAGCGCACTATGGGATAATATGTTTTGGACATAAACTACTATTCTTGCTGCTTCAGCCCATAAGTGCATTGGAATATCTTGATCGTAAATCATAGTTTTTATTGCTTCCATAATTGTTCTATTTTTTCTTTCCACTACACCATTTTGTTGAGGATTTTAGGGAGTGGTGAGCTCCCTATTAATCCTGAAATCTCTGCAAAAGATTCCAAATTCATTTGAGGTGTAATGTCCTCCATTATCTAACCTGAGTATCTTGATTTTCCTTTCGGATAGGTTTTCTACCAAGGCTTTGAATTCCTTGAACTTTCTGAGTACTTCATCTTTTGATTTCAAGAAATAAACCCAAGTATTACGAAAGTAATCATCAATAAATGATGCATATTATACATACCCGCTTAGAGATATTGATGGCATTGGACTGCATAAATATGAGTGGATGAGCTCAAAGTTTCCTTCTGCTTTACTGTCTCTCTTTGGGAAAGGATTATTTATGTTCTTTCCTTGTGCACATCCCTTTCATACACCTTTATGATCAACCTTAAATTATGGTAAACCCGTAACTACCTTGCTTACATATGGTAAGGCTTTGTAGTTAATGTGAGATAGTATTCTATGCCAAAGTTCACAAGGACTTTCGGTAGAGTGAGTTAAGGCTACATCTGAGTGATCTTTTAACTTGTACAAAAATTCTTCTTTTGTACCAATAACAACTGCATCTTCTATAGTTTTTCCTTTAGTCCACATAAGAACTTCACCATCTATGAATGCAACCATGAAACCTTTATTATCTAGGGATGATATGAAAGTAAGTTCTTTGTCAAACCTGGTACATAAAGTACATCCTTCATTCTCATCGGAGTTCCTGAATCCAATTTGTAAGTGGATTCTCACATTCTTTTGATAGGGTACTTATAATCATCTCCAAGTGAAAATTTTTGGGGGAAGTCCTTTTATGTAAGGCTAGAGAGAATGTCTTTCTATCCTGTCATGTTCTTAGAGGCACTGCTATCTATGATCCAAGTATCCTCTCCAGGTATCACAAATCCTGAGAGGGCTGAAAACAAAACATAATCTTTAATTTCTTCTTTAGTCAATTTCTTGGGTGGCTCATCATCTTCAGTTGCATGGGCATGATGTATTTTATTATTTCTGTTTTTGTATTCTTCCTTTCTGGTAGGACAGTTCTTAGCAATGTGTCCCATCTTATCACAATGATAACATTGCTAAGAAGATAATTCTTTTCCCTTTCTTTGACCCTTATGATATTTCTGGAATCTCTTTGGAGGGTGAGATTCTTTATGAAAATGGGTCTCTTTTTGGAAATGAGACATTTTCTTTCCTCCTTTAGTATGAGCAGCCAGGGCTTGATATTCATCCCTTAATAGTACAACTTCTCGGTTGACCACTCTTGCTTCTTCTTGAACACATTCTTCCCATAGACTGCCAAATTAGAGTTTCTATTTTCTTGCATAGATAGTTTGGATGAAGGCATCCCAAGGTCTTGTGAGACCATTAAGAGTTTTTATTATGAGTTCATCTTCATCTAAGTTGTATCCAATTGTTTCTAACTATTCCTTGAATTGAGAAACCCTAGAGAAATAGTCTTGAACTGTTTCTTGTTTCTGCATCTTTGTATTCTTGAGTTGGGTTCTCATATTCATCTTCCGATTGATGTTCTTTCCTTCATACATTCTGGTTAGGGAATCAAACATATATTTTGGAGTATTCTTAGAAGAAAATTGAGGGATCAAGTTATATTTAATGGAATCTACAATTATTCTTTTGGCCCTAATCATATCCTTCTTGTACTTCTCTTTGGCTGCTTCTTCTTCTTCGGGTTCTGTTACATTTTATTTTATGAATATTGCAAAGACATTCTCTTCAAGAATGAGTCCAATTCTATACTTCCAAACATGGAAATTTTCCACACCTTCTAACTTGTCAACAAGCTTGGTGCTTGCATATATATTGACCTAGAGCTAGGAAAATGACCAGAAAATGAAGGTGCTCAGAAAATGAATTTGAACTTACCTGGAGATGTGTTGGGCTGAGGCAAGTTGGCTAGAGCTGACTGTTTCAGAAAATTCCAAGTTTTACACCTTGAAACTTGACCTGTGTACTTTTGGACTTGTACTTCTGGTACTGGTTTTGGTTTCTTGGTTTTCTAGTACCAGTCAAAAATAGGGTTTGAATTTCTGGAGAGTCTGACCACTAAAAATGTTCATTCAATCTGCCAAAGGATGTGCTAGGGTAGAGTGCACTTCCCTATATGGTTTTTGGTAAAAAAATTCCTCTTCAGTAAAAAGACCTAATTTCCTTGTACGACAACAATGACATTTTTAGATACCCAATGAAAGGTGCTTTATTTAGTCAAGCTCTAATACCATGTTAAATTTAATGTTGTTATTAGGTTATTTTCAATTTACTAGAGCATTCAATGCATTTCCAAAAAAACATCATAAAGAGGATCACTAAAAGAAACACAATCACAAGGTACACAACATTTTATCTCGAGAAACCCTCATGAGGGAGCAAACCCAACAAAAACTTCGTCAATAATAGATTGCCAATAGAATGCCAAGGATAAGACCAAAACTCCAAGAATAAACTAGGACTTAGTATGCGCCTCTCTTCTCCTTCCTCTTGCAACTACAACTGCCTTCAAAAGATGTGCACTAGATGAGTGAGTGAGTGAATGAACAAGTGAGGCACCATCCTCACTTATAAATACTCATTGAGGAGGTGCTAGGGTTATGTCTCTTCACTTAGTAGAGCCAAATTTTTCCAAGAGTGGTTAAAACCACTTTATAAACCCTAGGGGATGACTTTACAATATGCTACTATATAAGTATGGTTTGACCAATCCACAAAAGGAGATTTGGTCTTATACAAGTCCCGACATGATCAATCCACAAAAGGGGATTTGATCTATAGGACAATAAATCAAATATAATTAGAATATTCTTTGAAGTTACAATATTTCAACATTGGTAAACGTGCACATTGAGGTGTTCATGTTTACCAAACGCATCATTGAGAAATCTAACATTGTGTTGCAGTGCACTCTGTAAATTTTTTGGTGTCATCGTACGCGGTGCGACAATAACGACCAAAATGCACTGCAAAAAGTTCCGTACTCAAAAATTTGGAAAAGCTTACGTGAAAAATGTTGACGTTCGTTACACGCACCGATGCGTGTAGTGAACGTATACACACCACTTTTTTGATAATTTCTAAATAATTGCTTATGTGTGTTAAGATTTTAATTTTTTTTTTGGTATAAGCGGTGCGTAGGATAAATGTAATGCACCGTGGCGTATGTGTTGTAGTGTAGCTCCCCGATGCAGTATTGTTTTTCAATGCACCGCATAACATAGTATAACATATTTTGTTCGGTGTGTTACTTTACATAGATGCACCATGAACGGTGCTCATAATACACACACACACACACACACACACACACACACCGCCGCCGATGCGTGACTATTTTTTGGGCGCACCGTTCATGCAATTAACTTATTTTTTGAAGGAAGTTATTTTTCTGTATTTATAGATAAATTTACTATTCAATAGATTCTTTTTTTATGTTTTATGTATGAGTGAGGCTAGTGTACTTCATACGTTAATCATGCAAAGACGTGAGCGGAGAGAGAAACATGAGCAAAGGGTGGACCTATACAATGTTGTAGGAGAATGAGAGGCGAGGGAGAGGGATTTGTACCCTCGCCCTATTACTACATCGAATCATGTTCTCTTGAGGGATGTAGACCTCCTTAAGTACTATGAGGAGGATACATCCCTTAAGGGGCACTCTGGTTTGTTGGTGCATCTGATCCGTTGATAGGATGTCCATCGATAGGCTTTCCGTGTGGGTCCAGATCAGTGGTACCATCCCACTAAAGAGGATATTTACTTTATTAATGGGCTATCCAGGAGAGGGGAGGATTTTCCCCAATTCCTAGATGTCGTAGTAGGTGTTGCAGTTGAGGTGCCTCTCACTGTTAGTGACTACCATGGCCCACTTTACCAGTGATGGGAGGCGCATTAGATGCCCTCTTTTGTATTATGCTGATTCGTTGGTACAGAGGCCACGGTGTATCATATGGTCTACTATTTTTTTGCAGCAGTTTTGCATAGCGCTCAACAAATTTCGTGCTATGATACTTGGGAGGTCAAACTTCCCTTTTGCCTCAGAGCTATTTTGCTTATTTTTTGAGCGGTTTCCAAAGACGAGGCCAACTTTTTTACATCATCCTGCTAGACCGAGGATTCATGTGCAGATGCACATGTGGGGGTAGATGATGCCCGAGAGGGGCCAACCAGAGTTTCTGGCCATGATTTAGCTAGATGCACTAGGGCTACTAGGTAGTGTGGCAGATCACATGTTCATCATGGTGTCATGTCCTTACGCAGGTTTGGATTGGCGAGGATGTCCGAACATCCTCTTCACACCAGATGATATAGGTAATATTAGTGTTTTGTTTAAATTAATACAGTTTCATTTTATTGTCTTACTTAATTAGAATAAAATAATTCTAACACGTTCTTTAACTTGTTTTATTAAATTGTTTAATGAATTAACTATGTAATTATTATTCTATACTATATATTTTGCAGATATTGGAACTTTCATTGGGGACATGCCTCCTCCCCCAGTAGATGACGATGAGAAGATGATGAATGAGGCCACGACGGGTCAGGATCCTCGGGTGCAGATACTCGACAACGTGCATTGTAGGCTCGATACTAGATTGAGGTTGGAGTTGGGCGACCGACTCTCTGCAATTTTGACTGAGGTGGGAGTCTGCCCTGCTCTAATGCGAGACATCAAGGAAAATCCTATTCTCTTGAAGCTTTGGATGGAGATTCCGCATGATTTGATGCCTCTTATGTGTCATATCATCAGAGCTGCCAGGCTACTTGCAGTGAGGAGGGCTCCCGATGATAGGCACAACTGTTCTTCCATAACGACCTGTTCGTCCAATACCCCATTGGTTGATGAGGGTGGCCGTGATCATCCTTCTCCAAATCCTCCTCCTTCTTCACCTCACCCAGATCATGAGGAGGTATCACATATTCCTCCTCCTCCTCTTTCACCTCACCTAGATGAACATGCTGGACCTATTCCTCATCTTCCTCTTTCACCTCACCTAGATGAGAAAGCATGACCTATTCATCATCCATCATCTTCCACTATAGACCAGGCCTCCGCTACTGTTGTATATATGTAGATTATCCCACTGGCTGGACCAGATATGTTATA